>JAQZBX010035132.1:7314-24806 GCA_029593785.1 Cabassous unicinctus
AAAAAAAAAAAAAAAAAAAATTCCATTCACAATGGCAAGTAAAAGAATCAAATATCTAGGAATAAATCTAACCAAGGATGTAAACGACTTATACACAGAAAACTAAACAGCATTGCCAAAAGAGATCAAAGAAGACCTATATAAATAGAACAATTTTACATGTCCATTCATTTGAAGACTAAATATCATTAAGATTTCAATCCTATACAAAGAAATTTATAGATTCAACACAATCCCAATCAAAATTCCAGGAACCTTCTTTGCAGGAATGGAAAATCGAATCATCAAATTTATATGGAGGGAAGCAGATGTGGCTCAAGCGATTGGGCTCCCATCTACCATATGGGAGGTCCAGCGTTTGATTCCCGGGGCCTCCTAGTGAAGGCAGGCTGGCCCGCGTGGCAAGCTGGCCCACGTGGAGTGCTGGCCCATGCAGAGAGCTGGTGCAGCAAGATGACGCAACAAGAAGAGACACAGAGGGGAGACAATAAGAGATGCAGCAGGCCAGGGAGCTGAGGTGGCGCATGAGATTGAGCACCTCTCTCCCACTCCAGATGGTCCCAGGATTGGTTCCTGTTGCTGCCTAAAGAGAAGACAAGCAGACACAGAAGAACACACAGCGAAAAGACACAGAGAAGACAGTGGGTGTGAAAACAATGTGGGGGGCAGGGGGAGAAGAATAAACAAATAAATCTAAAAAAAAGAACAATTAAAAAATTATATGGAAGGGGAGTTGGTGGAGGTGTAGACACATAGATCAGTGGAACATAGAATAGAGAACCAGACATAGACCCACACTCTAGGGCTAGGTAGAGTTCTTAGACTTGACCTCAAAAGTACAATCAATAAAAGAAAAATTGATAAATTGAAATTCATTAAAATAAAAAAATACACTGCTCTGTGGAAAATCTTGTTAAGAGGATAAAAAGACAAGGTACAGAATGAGAGAAAATATTTACAAACCACATATCTGACAAAACAATAATGTCTGAAATATAAAGAATTCTCAAAACTTACAGTAAAAAAAGAAAACAACTAAGAATCCAATTAGAAAATGGACAAAAGACATCAACAGACATTTCACTAAAGAGGATATATAGATGACAAACAAGCACATGAAAAGATGCTCAACGTCATTAGCCATTAGGGAAATGCAAATTGAAACCACAATGAGACCTCACTATATACCTATCAGAATGGCTAAAATAAAATATAGCAACAACACTAAATGCTGATTCAGTTGGGGAGGAACAGAATCACTCATACATTGCTGGTTGGAATATAAAATGATACAGGTGCTCTGGAAAATAGCTTGGCAGTTTCTTATTAAACGAAACATGCAACTACCATAGTACCCAATGTTTGCATTCTTGAGCCTTTATCTTAGAGAAATTAAAACTTAACTTCACCAAAAACCCTGTATATGAATGCTAATAGCAGCTTTATTTATAATAGACCTAAACTGAAAACAACCCAAATGTCCTTCTGTGGGTAAATAGTCGAACAGAATGTGGTACATCCATAACACGGAATACTACTCAGCAATAAAAAGGAATGAATTATTGATACATGTTACAGCTTGGATAGAGTTCAAGGGAAGTATGCTGAGTGAAATAAGCCACTTCCAGAAGGTTATATACTGCATGATTCCATTCATAAGACATTCTTTTAATATCAGAATCATACAGCTGGAGAAAAGGTCAGTGGCTACCAGGGCATGGGGACTGGGAGGGCGGGAGAGAGGTGGGTGTGGTATAAATGTAGCCCAGGGAATCCTTGAGGTGATGGAACTGTTCATATCTTGACTGTGATGATGGGCACACAAACCTACACCTGATAAAACTGCATAGAACTAAATACACTCACGAATAAATACTAAAAGAGGGAGAAATCTGAATAAGTGTACTCTAGCATAGTCAGCGTCACAGTTATTATCATATCTTGTACCAGAGTTTTATAAGGTGTTACCACTGGGGAACACTGAGTGAAGAATACAGGGGATCTATTTGTCTTATTTCTCAAAACTGCATAAATTACAATTATCTCAGAATGAAAAGTTTACCGTTGAATAATATTCCTTCGTATGTATATATCACATTTTGTTTTTCCATTCATCAGTTGATGGGCACTTGGGTTGTTTCCATCTTTGGCAACTGTGAATAATGCCGCTATGAATCAGTGTGTAAATGTCTCTTTGCATCCCTGCTTTCAGTTCTTCTTAGTATATACCTAGTAGCAGGATTTTTGGATCACATGGCAGTTCTATGTTTAGTTTTTGAAGGAACCACAAAACTCTCTTCCACAGAGGCTGCACCATTACATTCCTACCAGCACTGAATAAGTGTTCCTATTTTTCCACAACCTCTCCAACACGTGTAGAAGAAATGAAATCCTGATGCATGCGACAACATGGATGAAACTTGAAGACATTATGCTGAGTGAAATAAGTCAGACACGAAAGGACAAATATTGTATCATCTCATGGTTATGAACTAAATATAATGAGCAAATTCATGGAGTTAATAGCTAGAATATAAGTCACCAGAAGATAGAATAAGGGTAGAGAATGGGGAGCTGATGCTTAATTTGTGCAGAATTTTTAAGAAGGTTGATTGTAAATGTTTGGAAATGGAGAGAGGTGATGGCAGTGCATTCTAGGGAGCGTAATTAACAGCGCTGATGTGTGAGACTGTGGTTGAAGGGGAAAGTTTAGGGTTGTGAATGGCACTAGAAGGAAAGTTAGAGGCACAGTGAACCCTGTTGTGGACACAGTTACGTATGGCAGGGAAAGGATAGAGGGTTTGAGAGGTGACTTTTAAGAGCTAGGGGGTTTTTCTTTCTGGAGTAATGAAAATGCTCTGAAATTGATTGTGGTGATGAATGTACAACTCTGTGATTATAGTGAATGTACGCTTCAGATGGATTGTATGGTATGTGAATATATCTCAATAAAACTGCTTTTAAAAATGAGAAGTTTAATTTTAAAAAGCAGCGTGCAAGCCTGTCATAGAAATGAGCCTATACTTTGACTCCTAATTTCTGAAACTACGTTGTATATTACTGGACTATTAAATTCAAATTTCTAGTAGAGGAGTGGATGTAGCTCAAGTGGTTTAGCTCCTGCTTCCCATAAACAAGATCCTGGGCTCAATCTCTGGTACCTCCTAAAAAAAGAACATTCTAGGTAAACATGAGCCAGTAAATATGAGACATAAGGTCAAATATAATAATAAAATTTTTAAAAAAGACTTTTAAAAGTAGGATCAACCTTTGGTATAATATATATTATACATTTGAGAAGTGTATCAATTAATATTTTAAAAAGTTATTGGTTGGGGAGAGAACAACTGTACAATATAGCATTTGGGAAGAAATCATTACTCTTTCTAATTTGAGTTTTTTGTTTCAGTAATGTTATTTTCTGTCATGATATTTGAGAGAAACCACAATTTTTTATATCAAATCTGTTTGCATTTGCATGACATACCAATTCATAGATACTTTGAAACATGTCTACTGAGACTTTCCATCATTAATGTTATTTTGCCCATTTATAGGGAAACACACTGACGCCAAGGGTTTATTTAACTCACATAGAATGTAGAGGATCTAAAACTTCATCCTAGATAAAGTGACTTCGCCTTCAATACTTTCTGTCACATATCAAAATTTTCAGACATATTTTACAACCAACCAAGACTTGTTACAAAAAGTAGTTTTTAAAATATTCTGCCAAGTGCAAGGGAAGTATAAAATAATGCATAATGTATATTGAGCTCAACTGCACCAGATCTCATGGCTCCTATCTCCCTGAAACCAGGCACTTCAAGCTATCTCATCTCCCAGTAGAATGCTTGGTTTTGCCTGGATTCTAAAGTTTCAGAGAGAACGGTGGAACCAGGCAAGCATAATTGTGTCATGATGCAGGTCGTGTGTGAGCTGTATTCGTGGCTGTGCAGTTTGGTGAATGGATTGCGATGGAGCCAGCTCACTATATTCAAGGTTTTTGCGTCAGAAGAACTGGTCATGGGGGAAGAGGACCCAGTTTCAGCGTCTAGTTTGTTGTTGTTACCCCACCTGTGATGTCTTGTCTTCTTGTCTGGGTTCTTGAGCCATCTGTATCTTCCTATGGATTCTCTTATTACTTGATTAGTTTTGACCCAATACCTCCTTCTCATTTATGGTGTAAACAAGTTGCTAGAGGCAATGATGCACCATAATTACTAGATTATCATAAAGGGCCAAGATATCCCAATGTTTTAGAAATTAGCTCATTAATGTTTATATTAACTTTGTATTAAGGTGCTCCTCATTGGTTATCTCACTTCTCAGTGCAAAGCTGACTTTAAGCTATTTAGGCCCAACACACAGAAGCGGGGTCCCCTTTCATAGCCTTATCCATCTCCCCTTCTTAGTCCTGTTGACAGTGCTCTGGAGCTCGCAGCTGCTCTCACTGCCACCCATCTTCCTCTCTGAGTCCAACCACTGCCCTGTCCAGTCTCTATTCCACCCTCCTAATGAAAGCTGCAATGGCATTATCATTTTATCTTGGCTTGGCTACTTTCTGTTCTTTCCATCTATCCCCTACCAAAGACTTCCTTCCTATTTCATGTGTCTAAAATAGAGAATGCCCACATATGCTATAGAACTCTACCTGCCCGTAGCCTCCACTTCCACCACCCTTTTCTACATAGCATTCTGTAATGCCACCACCTTCCAGTTAAGAAGCTCTGCCAAAATTGAGTATATATTTTTGCAGGTGAAAATTATGAAGTAAAAATTTAAACACATGCTTATATACATAAATAGCATAAGTTCACTTCTGTAAAATGACT
Source organism: Cabassous unicinctus (assembly GCA_029593785.1). Lineage (NCBI taxonomy): Eukaryota > Metazoa > Chordata > Mammalia > Cingulata > Chlamyphoridae > Cabassous > Cabassous unicinctus. Next base: position 12,150 of record JAQZBX010035132.1, read on the forward strand.
AAAATGATGGTAAAGAATGAAGTAAAATTGTTACAGATAAGATCAGGGCTGAAATACTGGCCAGAGGAAAAATTGTTTTTAATACTGAGTTAGAACGATTTGTCATAGCATATGACTCAGAAGAGTGAGACGATGGGGAGGCTTCTGATTGGTCAGTGAGTCTCCGCCCCCTTGCTGGGTCTGATATAGATGGACTCACATGGACAGAGGATAAAAAAGCAACTGCCATGTTTGATTCTGTCCTGGGAGAGAAAAGACTCCAGTTTTGCCCACAACTGAATTGCAAGGAGAGAAGCCCTGAGAGACGAGTCCTTTGCCTGGATGCTCAAAGCTGAGCTCCAAGAGATGGTAGATTCTGGAGGGGAAGCAGAGACCTCAGCAGAGCTCCACGGCCTTCTTGCCTCCCCACGTGGCAACAAGGCCAGATCAACAGTAGCTGTTACAGTGCCTTGAGTTGGACTTTCTGTGGCTTGGAATTGTAAGCTTTTACCCCAAATAAACATCCCATATTGCTCTTAATAAACAGTCTGTCCCTTTCTGATTGTCTTCTTGAACAAAATCTTAAAGTATGGTTGGTATCTCTGATCAAGTAAAATTGTGTTTTAGTTTCCAGTTTGGGTTCCCTTTTGGGTCCCTTTAAGAGCCCCGCTTGACTCTCCATGTGGTGAAAGGAAATCTGTGGTTCACACCGACTAGATACATAGGTAACTGTCTCTCTATTTCTGTGATTGGGCCTTATAATGGGTATTTAGTTTTGTAAGAAACTGCAATTTTTTCTCAAAGTGGTTGTATCATTTTACATTCCCAGCAGCAGTGCATGAGGGTTCCAGTTCCCTCACATTCTGGCCAACACGTTGTTTGTTCTGTCTTCTTCAATTTTAGCCACTGCAGTTGATGTGTTATGATTTTAATTTGCATTTTCCTAAAGAATAATGGTTTTGTGCATCTTTTTTAGGTGTTTATTTGACATTTGAATATTTTACGTATTATTTTGTTAGTTTTGAGTTCTGTGAGCTCTTACCATATTTTGCACACAAGTCATTTAACAAGTCATATAATTTTCAAAACTTAAAAAAAAAAAAAAAGCCAATACATTTCTGGTACTTTGCATGGGCAGCCCTTTGGCAAAGGAAAACAGCGATCATTTCATTTGTAAGCTGCCTTCAGATGAATTGCTAAAACTTCAATCAGTCTACCCAGGATAAAGCGAAATACTTCCACCTCAGTATTTCCTGAGAAAGCCTCATGTTCTCTTTCATCTGCCTACAAGTCAGACTAGTGCTTGGACCCAGCCTGCAATCCAGGTAGGGGCAAATCCTTTGATAATAAAGAGTAGTCAGGAAGGGTTTTTCCTCTTCCTCTGTGGCTTTCTATTACCCTTTTCTTCTCTAGGTAAAAACGTCATCTCTGTAGAAGACCTCTACCCTTGTTTTAGGATCATCCCTATAAAAATGTTAGCACAAAACTGTCTGTTGTTGATGTAGAATTTAATAGAAGATTCAAAAATCATATTTAAGGCAAATTTCAACTAAGAAAAGTCATTTTCTCGAGTTCCAGAATTAGATTTTAAAAGGACACAATACAAATTCTAGGGTTTCTGCTATCAAATAAATGTGAGCATGTGAAGCATGGTGAAGAAGTTCCCTGAGGTAGTTTGACTCTTCTGGGGACCCCAGAAAACTATGTTCTTAACTTGGTCCACTCCTGTGGGTGTGAACCTATTGTGACGCTTTGATTAGATTAGATTCCGCCCAGGGTCCTTGGTTTAGGGTACTCCAGTAAGGTGGAGCCCAGGGTGGGTCTGTTTTAGTTTGCTAAAGGCTCTAATGCAATATATAAGAAGTGAGTTGGCTTTTATAATAGGAATTTATTAGGGTAAAAGCTTACAACTCTGAGGCTGTGAAAACATCCAAATCAGGCATCATCAGAGATGCTGACTCACCGAATCGCAGCTGAGATCAATCAGGCACAGGGTGGCGTCAGCTATGGATGCTTTCTCTCGGAGCTCAGCCATGGCAGCGCCTAATGGCTCCCGTCTCCTCCAGCCTGCGTCCTCAGCTTTGAGCTGCTCCGGGGGCCTAGCCTCTTGGGGGCCTCGTGGCTTCAGCTTTAGCCGCTCCACTGATTCTAGCCTCCGGCCTCTCTCTCAGCTTCTTGGGGTTTCTCTGTCTTTCTGCAGCTGTAGGTGATCCTGGAGTAAAACATGGCAGGATGAAAACAGCAACTCCCTTTCTCTGTCTCTCTGCAGGTTTTTCCTTTTCCTAAAGGACTCCAGCAAGAGGGCTGAGACCCAGCCTCGGTCAGGCTTCACTGAAGTACGCCAGTCAAAGGCCCCCAACTGAATCCAATCCAATCAAAGGGTCCCACACCCACAGAACATCTTTTCTGGGATTCACAAAAGGTTCAAACTGTCACAGAGTCTTACTCCTTTTACCGGAATCCGCAGAGCCACAGAAACTAGGAGCTGAGAGAGAAGGCCCTGGGAGCCAGACGCTGAAATCAATGGGACACAGCTGGGAGGAAGCCACGGAAGCCAGAAGCTGGAAGCCAGAAGCCGGAAGCAGGGTCACCCACAGCTGCAGCTTGGGAGAAAGCATCTCCCGATGATGCCTTGATCTGGACACTTTCACGCCTCAGAACTGTAAGCTGATAAGTTAATTAATCCCCATTGTAAAGGCCAAACCATTTCTGGTAGATTGCCTGGCAGCCTTTAGGAAACTAAAAGCAGGCCCTCTGCAGACTCTCTCTGATGGGTGGTAGCCTGTTTGTTTATTAGCTGCTCGCATGCTGCAGGAAGAAAAGCTTCTGCAGAAATGAGCACTTGAGGACTCCCTAATAGAGTGCGATGGAGATACTAGTAAATGGCTGCGATCTCTGCTCCAGGGGGAAAAGGGGGCCAGTCATTTTTAGGGAGCAATGCAACCACTCCTGTTTAAATGTACCATCCTTGCTCTTGCTGGGATGGCTTTCGATAGTTTCCTGTTTGCAACCACTTTTTCCAAATACTTTTTGGTATTTGTTGATATCTTTATCTGGATTTGCAATAGCATTCTCAGTGATGTCAGATATTTCACCTGTGATGAGGAAAACCCTGAGTTACTGGACAAATGAACATGGCCAGTACATCTTGAGAAAGCATAATCATTCAAAATTATGAGGGAACAATCCAAAAGAGTCAGTAAAACCTACTCAGAGACCAGAATGGGGAAGATCATTTCCTTCCCACCTATTTCCCATGTGAATTTAAAATGGGTATAGGACAGAATTACTGATTTATCCATTAACACTCAAGTCATTTTCTTCATATCACCTGGTAAACTGTTTGATTCCCAACCCCAAACATTAGATGAATCCTGGAGATCAGCAAATTTAGCCTCATATTGCAAGCGTTGGGTAAAAGTAGAACAAAATGTGCACATGGATTTTTAATGGGAAACATATGTTGGTACATCCCTCACTGGCACTCTTTGGGGAAACTTTGATCTTCTGGATGTAGCTGAATTGATTCCTGGAGAAAAGATTAGCTTGGATTCACAACAGTATGGGAAAAACTTAGATTAATAAAATATGTTATACACAGATATAAACTAGAAAAAAAAGAATGAGTGTCCTACATGGATGTGGCCCACAAGTATCCTGTGTGAGTTTGATGGAGGAAGAAAGCATGAGGCATGACAGACTTTCCATTCATATCCCCCCTCCTGCAGTGCCAGCCAGATATCCCTTCTGGCAAAGAGTTCCTTGGGAAAAGCACTGGTATCAAAGATTCTGTCATGTTTGGGTGTGTACTAAGGTCAGATCAGTTATTAAAATCCTTGGCCTCTCACCCCTACTGCCGGCAGCCTAAGGCTGAGCAGGTTCTAGGTAAGTGTCTCTAAGGACAGTGTAAACAACATGTCCTCATTACGTGTGAGGAGAATGACAAAGCTCTGTCCACTCAGCACACTTGTTTGTACATGGGAAGAATCCAGCAAGTGTTTGACAATGAACTGAATAAAAAATGAGTGTGAAATATAACATCAACCTATGTGAGTCTATGATGAGAATTGGGTATTTTCATTTTGCTCATAGTTTCTTAGATTTTGGAAGCCCACTGCTGCCCTAAATTCTATTTTCTATTTGAAAATTTTTATTTTCCTTCCCTTTAAATGTGATTAATATTTTAGCTGTGAATGTGGTCCAGAGTAATGGGCTATGTTCTACAAATTTTGTGAAGTTTGGGAGTACTATCTTCTCCAAAGTGGCCATTGAAAGAGCAGAAGTTTACCTGACTGATTTGAATGGTATAGAATCACCTTTCTCCTTCTATTTGTTGGAAAATGTGTTTTTCTTTACTGTTATATTTGAAAAATATTACTATTTTTTGTAAGATTTTTCTCTTAGGAGTTGCAACATTTTTTTTTTCACCAGTCTGTTTTCTGGAGCCTAAATATGGTTTTCTTATTTCTATAGTGTTTTGGTGTTTTCTTATTTCTCTAGTATTCCTGACTAATTTGTAAGGTCTTATTTATAACTTATAAGTTCTTTTAGTTTAGTTCTAGGTTTAAGGAGGTGATTTCTTCTTACCGTGACCGCTTCCTTTAGAAAGAACATTTGCTGGTCTCTACTCTCTATTTGATCAAAACTTATATATAGTTCCTCTAATTTGTTTCTAAATATACTCTTTCAAATGCCTTGCCTAATGAATTGGTTTCCTCTCTGTGTCTTTTTTGGCTTTTCTGCTCAGTTATTAATAATAGCATTCCTGTCGCTCCTCATTTATCTGTGTTTCTACCAGTTTTTCCACACTGGTTTACAATGATTATTTAAAACATATTTTGGGGGACCTCTTTGGACCAGATCATCACCCTTTATGTATTTGAAAATATGATCTATCTCCCAATCTACTTTCCCACTGTTTGGGATCCTTTGATGACTCCTCTATTAGACCAATTTCAAAGTTTTACAAGGTAGCAGCAGTAAGCATTTAAGAATTCAGTATATCCACTGATGAGTAAAGATAAATGACAATTTGGAATAATGAGAGAGAAACTCATGGCACGTGAGAATATAAACTTTAAGAGAAAGAGGAAATAAAAGAAGCTGAAATAAGATCATAAGCAATGTTGGGCAAATCTACTTTCCTGATTTGCATATTGAATGTATTAAAGACAGGGAAACACACTTCTATCAAAATATTTAATCACAGCAGAACATTTAAATATAGAATATGCCAAGCACTTTTTGAGGTTCTGTGGTGGATTTAGGTAGCTAGAAGAGGATGATATGTACCTCATGCTTTCTGGGTGCTTACAGCTCACTTGGGGTGATAAAACCTACAATATAAATAGCTGCACAAGAAAACAAGAGGTCATACAAGGTCATATTTGATTAAGAGGCAAAAAAGTAGAATAAACATCACAACTCAGAGAAAGGAATTTTATTCCTGAGGTCAATGTCTTGATGCTATTGAATTACTATTTAAAAATACCTCTACTAAATATTGGTGCAACACATTTTAGTTTTTTGTATATAATTTTTGAAGCCAATGGCTCTTATTGATTATTAGAAACCAAATATCCATGGCTTATTAAAAAGAGTTTGAAATGTTTGCCTCAAATGAGATAATGGATGTGAAAGAACTTTAAAACCTACTCATTAATATTCATATGAAAACAATTTATCTACCTTTTCCCTCAGGACTTACTTGCGTGATTTATAGGTGCACTGGTCTCTTCTTGGTGCTCCCATTTAACTTGACGGAGCCTGCCAGCCACGCTGGACTGGTTTGGTCCTCAGTGGAACCATATTAAATTTTGGGCAAAGCCAGCTTTGGCATGTCCTCATCTGCTCCTCATTTGACCTGATGCACCAATTTCTCAGAATTTTGACGCATGTAACTCATTTTTCCTTTTCTCTGACCTCTGAGCCTCAACGTGAAGTGGATTTGTAAGCCTTGGCAAGGTCTTGAAAAGTAGCTTTTGGGCCATGGCCTGGAGCTGGTCTAACCGTAGATCTCCCATCTCTCCTGGCCTCAAGGCTCAGGCCTCTGTTCATAAGCACAATCTGTCTGCCCACTGCCTGCTTCACTGGTACCCACAAACAGGCTCCACAGATGTGAGTCTAGCCTTCCCACACCATACCTAGCTTCCTCCTGTGGCTCTGGAGAACATCAGTCACAGAACCCATTCCCCAGTAGCTCTGAGGTGGCTGACCTAGACAGCCCTGGACTTGCTTTTCTTTTTGAAAAAAATATTTTTCAATATACATCTACAAAGTCAAAACTGTATTAAAAATTATATCCAGAAGAGTATATGTCTTAGTTTGCTTGAGCCTCTACCACACAATGGAGTGAGAAGAATTTATTAGTTTACGGTTTTGAGGCTGGAAGTACAAAATCTCAATATCAGCAAGGCTTGTTGTCTCGAAAGGCTGTAGTTTTCCAGTGCTGGCTGCAGACAGTCCTAGGGGCACTTTGGCTTTCCCTCACAGGGCAGTGTCCTCTCCTGCTGACGTCCTCCTTCTCCCTGTGGAGATTATTCATTACCTTTTTAAAATTTTCTGTCTTTACTCTCTTTTTTCCTTTTTGATCTATCAGTTTCTGAAAATTATAAGTTAAAATCTCCAAATACCTTTTTGATTAATTTATTTCTCTCTGAAGTTCTGTCAGGTGATGCTTTTTATTCCCTAAGACCATATTTTTCTGGTACAAATGTTTATGATCAACTTTTTTCCTTGGTTAGGTCTCCCCTTTTCTGTATATAACTTTGCTCCTTGTTCTTTATGATTACCCCACTTAATCATTAAACTAGTTGTCCTAGATTCATTTTGTTTTTTTTAAGATTTATTTTATTGATTGATTTCTCCCCACCCCCTCATTGTTTGCACTTGCTGTGTCTGTTCATCTTCCTTTTTCTTTAGGAGGTACCAGGAACCGAACTCGGGACCTCCGATGTGGGAGGGAAGTGCCTAATCACTTGAGTCACCTCTACTCCCTGTGTTGTTGTGTCTCTCATTATGTTTTTCTTCTTGTGTCTCTTATTGCATCATCTTGTTGCATCAGTTTTCTGTCTTGCTTGTCTTCTTTAGGAGGCACCGGGAACTGAACCAGGGGTTCGGGAGCCTAATTGCTTGAGCCACATCCACTTCCCGTTTCTGTTTATTCTTCCTATAAATGGCCACTTACCTTTAAGAAGGCCCCAAGAAATAAGGACAGATCAGCCCTGGTGTTGGAATCACTGTGTCAGGAAATCCAGGGCTCCTCCCTGAGGAGAGGGTGGCTGGGACAGGGGAGTTAGGGCCCCTGGGGCCTCAGTGCGTCAGGTTTCACCAGCTGGTATGGAAACATATTATGTTAACTTTATGACTTGATGGCAGTAGTGATGCACCCAAAGAGCCACACTATTCTCAATCCTTCATTTTTAATTTCTTTCATGTTTTTCAAAGGTGTTTTTATTGGACAGCATATTGTTCTATTTTTCTCTTATAAAACCTGAAAATCTCTTCTTTTAGACAGTAGAGGATAATCTAGGGACTGTATAATATGGTGATATCAGTGGTAGATGAGGATTGTGGTTAATACAAATACAAGAATGTTCCTTTATTACAAGGTGTTAATAATATGGTGATACTTGAGAAAATATAACTAATGTAACTTATGGACTATAGTTAACAATAATGTAATATTTTTGTAGAAAAGGCACAGACTGTACTGTATCAAAGATAAATTTTTAAAAAAGAATATGGTATTCAGTTTTATGAGATGTGAATATGAGCAAGAATTTTTTCTTTTTTTTTTCATTTTTTTCCTTAACAAGGAGACTTCAGTCATGTCATTTGACCAATCTGTTCTAATTGTTTATTCGTCTCTTGGAACACTGGAGAAATGGTTGCATTTGTTTTGGGGATTGGATATAATAAATGTGCCTGGACAGGATTTTTTATTTTTATTTTTATTTGCAGCAAAATAGTGACTGAACAGTTCTTTATTTTTTACTTCAATTTCTTTTTTTTTTAATTTTTAATTTTTTAATTTTTTAAAAAAGATACTTAGATTACATAAATGTTACACAAAATTTTTTAAAAAAGATACTTAGATTACATAAATGTTACACGTAAGGGATTCCCGTACGCCCCACCGCCCACACCTCCCACAACCTCCCACATAAACCTCTTTCATTAGTGTGGCTCATCACCTGCAAAGGATATACACATCCTGGGGCTTTGCCTCTAAGCATGGACCATAGTTCACATTGTAGACCACACTCTCTCCCACACAGTTCTGCATGTTATATGATAATATAAAATGGCCTATAACAGTTGTTACAATGTCACTCTGGACAATTCCCAAGTCCCGAAAAAGCCCCCATATTATACCTGTTTTTCCCTCTCCCTGCCCCCAGAGCCTCCAGTGGCCACTGGCTCCACATCAATGTTGTAATTTCTTCCATTGCTTGAATCACAATATGTCTATAGTAGAATACCAGTAAGTCCACTCTAGTCCATAGCTCTTCCCCCAATCCTGTGGAGTCTGGGATGGTGACGTCCACTCCACCTCCAAGTGAGAGAGGTTTTATATCCCATGGGGAAGATGGATGGGACTATCCTGCCTGCAGCTGCAGACTCTCTCCATTCCCTGGGACGGCCGTTGTCCATCATCATCTCCCCGCCAGTTAGGACAGGATTTTTAAGGTGATGCTTCCATGGTTTGTTAAGCAGCCTTTTGTCTGTTATTTTATCTTTTGAAGTAGAAATAAAGTTTATTTAAAAATTACTGCCAAGGTTCCTTTCCTGACATTCCAGACTGATATTTCTGGATCTACTCTGGGACCCAATCGCCATCTAGCTTGTCTATGGTTTCTCAGGTTTAAATACTAGATTCTGGGATAAACCAAATGCCCTCTTACTTCGGTGTTATCTGCAGGGTCCTATTTAGGGGGAGAATCAGCAGGTGTTGGTTCAGCATCTTGTCCTGAAGTAGACCTTTCCTCTCTCTCCTTCCTCCTCCCTAACAAGTGCACGGTGCTCACCTTGCAGCTAGCATCACAGCTTCTATCTTGGAATCTCGGTAGAAAACAGTTTGAAGAAATCTGAGCCTTTATCGCATCTCTTTTACAAACACGTATGAATGGATAGGCTTCTTGAGAACTGAGACAATATACGATTAATTGCTGTATTTTCCAAATATCTGTTAAAGTGTGTTGTGCACAGAAGGGACACCATAAAATTTATTTGATGTAATTTTAATATAACTGAACTTCAGAAGGATAGCTTTCACACAAGGACAAGTGATATCAAAATGCATGTCTTCTAAGATATGCCATCCAGATTATTTTGCATATAAGAAGGATATTCTCTCTCTCTGAATGAAAAGTTTGCATGAATATTATAGCTGGGGTTTTCTCCAATTTATGAGTTTTTAAAGCCCAAGCAGAATTCTAGTGTACACATTGTCACTAGACTGCTAAAGAGCTATCCTTTCTGTTTCCATTCTAGAACACAACCTCACCACATGTGAACCTCATAAACTGCAAGTCAGAAACTTGGGGGTTGAGATAGTTTTGTCTATTTTTTAAAATCCCAGGCTTCAAAGAGTCAGTTATTTTGTAACACCAGCAGGAGAGTATTTTAAGATGTCAGCCCAAGATAATGGATTAAAAATGGGATGTGTGAGAAAAATCAGTCTAGGATGACTCGTAGGTTTGGCGCCATTTGGAATACCAAGACTGAAAAATCAAAACAAAACAAAAATTTACCCATCACCCACGCATCTGGAGGAAAACCTTTTGGGAGAAGGCAAACAGTGAAATCGAGTTTCTGATAGAGCCATAACACCTGTCATTATCAGGAAATTAAATCTTTCTTTGGAAATATGAGTACTCTCTCACTAATACTCTAAAGTTCCCTGATACTTGGTCCTTTAGTCACACTAGTCTGCTCATACCTGAAATCTGGATAAAATCAACTGCATGCATTTCCATTGCTGCTACCTGGACAGCTAAATTTAGCTGGAGAAAAATGCACAAGATGAATGGATACCACCATAAATGCACAACCATTGGCCCTCAAAACTGCTAACTATATTTTCAGTTAATATATTTTCATATTCCCTGCTATGACAATTAGAAACCTTTCCATAAAGTCTTTCAGCTTCCCAGCAGTGCTGTCATCATTTCTTGCCAGGACTACAGCCTCCTAACTGATCTTCTCAATTCTACCCTTGCTCCTTTCCAATAAACCCTTCATGAACACCTAGTGTGCGCTTTATTTTTCTAACGTTTTATTAACGAATAGCACACCTGCACAAAATGCACATATCACAAGTGTGCCACTGCATGCGCTTTCACAGACTGAAAAGTCGCGTGGCCGATACCCAGTCCTGCAGCAGAGCACCACCAGTCCCCAGAAGCTCTTCTTTTTCTCCCGGTCACCACGCAGACATATTTGACCTTTATATAAATGGATTCATAGATAACGCATTCTTTGGTGGCTGGATTTTGTTCTTGGAATTAGGATTTTAAGATAACTCTGTGTTGTCCATAGTTGCACAGTTTCATTAAATAATATAATAGTGTATTCACACAATAAAATAATACAGTATTTTATTATGTGAACATACTAATATAAATGTACCATTGTATATTATTATATAATTTTTATTGTGTAAATATGCTAATATATATTTATCCATCCAAAAGTACCCATTTATATAATGGGCAACTGGTTTCCAATTTAAAGTTATTACGCAAAAGTATTGCTGTAAACATCTGTGACTGTACCTTTTGGTGAACATAAGCATGCCTTTCCCTTACATATATACCTAAGAATGATATAAATAATGCATTCATTCAGTTTTACTAGATACTTCCAACAGTTTACCAAGGTGTTCTTACCTATTTACTGTAACACTAGTGAGAAAATGAGATTGCAGTTGATTCAAATACTTGTCAGCATTTGATATTGTCAGTCTTTTCTGTTTTTGTTTTTGTTTTTTAACCATTCTGGTGGATGTGTAGTTGTATCTCATTGTGGTTTAAATTTCCATTTCTCTGATAACTAACGAAGTTAAAGTTTCTCATTTGTTTAATGAATGCTTGACTGTCTTCTTTTGGAAGCTCCCATTTTTCTATTGGATAGACTGGCTTCTCTTGATGATTTGGAGAAGCTCTTTATATATTATGCTCTTTGTCAGGCACATATATTGCAAATATCTTCTCCCTTGCCATGCATGGTCTTTTCAATCTCTTAGTGGTGATTTTTTTTATGAAGAGAATTTCTCAATTTTTATGTGGTCAAATGTACCATTCTTTTTCCTTTTAGGGACAGTACTTGTGTCTTTTTAAAAATTTTGTAATGCTCCAAAATTACAGAAATCTTCTCAATTTTTTCTTTAAGTACTTTGTTGTTTCACTTAATTATGTTTAGATATGCCAAGTCTAAAATAGATTTTTATATTTGGTGTGAATTAGGGGTCAAGATAGTTTTTTTTCCCATATGTTTAGCCAATTGCTCAGCACCATTTATTGAAAAGTTTTCCTTGAGGAACTGAAATGCTACATTTGACATAAATCTGATGACATGTATACATAGGTTTGTTTCTCTTCCATTAGTCAGCTTACCTACACTTAATCCAATACACATATTCTCAATTATCATGGCTTTATTATATGTCTGGTTCTTGGTACCCGATAGTATAAGTCCTCCACTGTTATTTTCCATCAAGTTTGTTTTGGCTATTCTCGGCCCTTTGAATTTTTATATGAATCTTAATATCAACTTGTCAATTTCTTTGGAAACACCAGATGGAATTTTGATTGGGACTGCATTGAATCTACAGATTTGATTTGGAGAAGTAACAATATTTTTCTATTACATGAACATAATATTTATTTATCTATTTATTTAAATCTAATTTCTCTCAATAACATTTTCAATGTTAAATAAAGAAGTCATGCACATCCTTTGATTTATTCCTAGATATTTGGATTTTTATGTTTTCCTCTATGGTTTCATTTTATAGTTTATTTTTCTCTGTTGCTGGCGTATAGAAATACAATTGATTTTTTTTTTGTAATAGACTTAGACCCTATGACTTTACTATATTCAGTTAATCTAATAGTTTATTGTATATTCTTTTGGATATTTCATGTTCACTATCACATCATCTGTGCATGGTTACAGTTTTATTTCTTCCTTTCCAATTTTAATACCTTTTATTTCATTTTCTAATCTGTTGTACTAAGACATCCAGTGTGATGTTGCGTAGAAGGGGTGATAGAGGGCATTCTTATCTCATTCCTGATCTCAGGGGAAAATTTTTATTTCATTTATGTTTGTCAATGTTGTTGGTTAAAATGGGTATGTTAATTAGATTAAGGAAGTTCTATCTCTAGTTTGTTAAAAATTTTATCATGAATGGGTGGTGAATTTTGTCAAATGCTTTTTCTGTATCAATCTAGATAATCAAGTAATTTTTCTCTTAATTTTGTGACTTTGGTAAATTACATTGAGTGATCTTCTAAAGTTTAATGATCCTTACACACCTGAATTAAACCTTACTTGAGCCTAATGCATTATTCTTTTAACATATTGCTGGATTCAGATGGCTGATAGTTTGTTAAGTGTTCTTAAATCAATTTTATTAAATAGATTGGATGGTAATTTGTCTTTCTTATGATA
>JAQZBX010035133.1:0-24710 GCA_029593785.1 Cabassous unicinctus
GTCTTTTTTCTGTAAGTCTCCACTCACCAAGGGGCTGGGACTCAATATCCTACTGATGTGGCCCAATCAAAGCCTTAATCATTATTTAATCAAGTAAAAGTGAAACCTCTGAATCTAATACAATCTAATGTGTAAACAGGCCAGTTTACAAACATAATCCAATATCTATTTTTGGAATTCATAAATAATACCAAACTACTACACTCCACCCTCTGAATTCCAAAAAGACATTACAATATTTAAAAAAACTTATTTCAATAACAATACTAATATAAAATCATATCATAATGAGTTTAAATAAAATACAGTTTGTCTTGGGGAAAAGTCCCATCTGGTTGAAAACCCTGAAACTTACAAAACAATTTATTTGCTTCCAATACACAAATGGACAGACAAAAGAAAAACATTTTCATTACCACAAGGAGAATGTGGGAGGGAAACCTGAGTCACAGGTCCTCTAGAGTTCAGTAAACCTGCAGGGCATCCTCCATTTGATATCAAAGTCATTCTTAAGACAATGGTTTCTTCTCCCTGAGGCTATATGGGGACCCACCCTTTCCAGAGGCTTGTCCAATGGCCATTTTCTTGGTTCCACCCTCATCAAGCATTTGGGTGTCAACCAAGCTCCAGACATCACCCTCCAAGAGCATTGGAGTGATTGCCACACTTTACCTAATCTTTGGGTTAAAGTCTTAACCCCTCAAAAAGTACAGTGAAGTGAAGACTACATCCTGCCTAACCTTTGGCATACAGGGTCAACCCTCTCAGAGCAATAAGTTAACTACCTGGCCTTCTCTAATCCATGGGGGACAGGTCCACCCCTCTCAGACTATGGGGTAGTGACCTTAACTGCCCTAATTCTTGAGGAATGTGCTCCAACCTCTCTGTACCCTGGGGCAGCAAAACTCTCCCTGAACAACAGATGGGAACATCTACCCTCTTCAACTACTGGGGCAAACTCACCCTCTCTGTACTCATGGGTGGGGTTCCTCCCTTGGCCCAAGGTGATGTCTTAATTCAAGATCTCAGCTTCCATGGTTTTCCTCTTAAAGATGTTTTTCCTTCAATCTCTCCTTTCCATGTCCCTTTTAGTCCAAGCTGACAGTGGTTTTGTTCATACAGCTCTCTCAAAAAACTTGTTGGTTTAACATGCAAGAAGCAGGATTCCAAGCCATCAGGCAGTAAGACTTTCCACAAATCTTTCTGAGATAACCGCATCTTCAATCCTGATTTATAAGTTCCAAGTTTAGTTAAGTCTTAAAATGGGACCCTATCATCTGGGAGCCTTATTTCCAGAGGCTTGGAATTCCAGGAATCAGTTTCTGTTTTCTTTGTGCCCAACAGCTCAGTCCTCAGCTTCTCTCTCTCTTGTCTAGCATTTTGCTATAAGCTGCAAGGAGAAGCCAAGATGCATTCTCCGAGTTTAGTTTGGAAAGTTCTTCAGCTAAATGCACAGGCTCACCATTTCAAATTCTACCTTCCATAGAACATCAGGAATCAATCTTGCGAAGTTCTCTGCAACTTTAAAACATGGATTGCCTTTCCTTCAGTTTCCAAAAATAGTTTCATCATTTACTTCTAAACCCTCATAAAAAGTCTCTTTTGAGTCCATATTACTATCAATAGTCTCTTCAAAGCACTGTAGGTCTTTTCTACCAAGCATCTCACAATTCCTCCAAAAAATACCCCTTACTCATTTATAAAACCATTCCAGCATTTTGGTAATTGCAAAAGCACTTCCCCACTCTCTGGTACCAAATTCTGTATTAGTCAGCCAAAGGTGCAAAATACCAGAAATAGGTTGGTTTTTATAAAGGGTATTTATTTGGGGTAGAAGCTTACAGTTACCAGGCCATAAAGCATAAGTTACTTCCCTCACCAAAGTCTGTCATGTGTTGGAGCAAGACGGCTGCCAATGTCTGTAAGGGTATGGCTTCCGGGGTTCCTTTCTTTCCAGGGCTCATTTCTCTCCAGGCTCAGCGGTTCTGCTTTCTCTGAGAAAAAGCCAGCTGTAGGCTATCAAGTGAAAGGCTCGTTTCTGTTCCCAGGGCCTTTGCTCTGTCTAATCTAGCCTTCTCTCTGCTCCTCTGTGTCCTTATTTCACGGGCTCCAGCATCCAAAACTCTGAACTTCCTTCTCTGCAGTGTGGTTTCTATGTGAGTCTCTGCCCATCAAGGAAGCTGGGACTCAATGTCCTACTGACATGGCCCAATCAAATCCTCAATCATTATTTAATCAAATAAAAGTGAAAGCTCTGAGTCCAATATAATCTAATATGCCCTGAGGGACAGACCAGTTTACAAACATAATCCAATATCTATTTTTGGAATTCATAAACTATATCAAACTGCTACACATATTTTGACAATATGAAAGTGATAAGAGTAATAGGAAGTCCAGATAAAGCAAGGGCCATGCATGGAAAATAAGTGATGAAAGACAAATGGTAGCAGGTTTGCAAAGGCCTCATTTAAACCAAAGAGTGACCTGATTAAGTTTAGTTAATACATGATTATTGGCATCTTGGAGGAACTTCAGGCCATTTTGGAAGCTATCATAATACTTTCAAGAGACATATATATGAGAGTTGATATCAAAGGTCAGGTAATTAACTTAAATGAGTAGCACAAGGCTAGAGGGCTGGTAGGGGCCATGGAAAACTGAAGCCCATATACTTTATCAGAAGAAATGTCATCTACTCATTTTCTGAGGCCAATTGCTACGTGGACATTTGGAACAAATATTCTAGATTGTATAATCCTTTAGGAGAAGACAAAATTTAAAAAATTAATGATTTTATGAAATTGGTAACTAATTCCAAATTTTAAAAATAGTATATGGCTCAAACAAATTACGTCTGTGCACACGATCCGCCCCAAAGATAATCAAGTTGCATTTCCTTGATTAAACTAAAATAATGGCAGCAATGATAGCGATGCAAGAGTGAATTCCATGGAAAACCAGGAAGCAAGATGGCAGATTGTGTATGTGACACACACAGACACAAATATACAAATATGCTTATACAAACACTCACATATAGGCATATATCTATCCAGTTTTAGTATTCAATATTTGAATTGTTATTTCTCTGAGAAATGGCATTTTTTTCTGTCTTGGAACTTTAATTTATTGTCTTGTTCCTCCTTTCCCTATTCTCTAATTTGTTTATAGCCATACATTAAAAAAAATAAACATGGTACTAAAACTCAGCACATGCAGTGAAATAGTTTGATGCATGTATTTACCTTACTCCAAGTAAAATATACAAAACCTGGAAGGAAAAAGACATGAAAAATATATAAACATTTCCTCCTAATAAGCTCATTTCTCTGAATCTGTGTAGACAAGAAGCATGCTCCCATTTTCTTTGTTCCTTCAATTGGTCTCAGTTCCTAAGTTCACTCAATGCTTTTGTAGTGTCAGCTCTTTGGGCACTGAGTTTAATCTAGTCGTTAAAGAACGTGTGTCTTGTAAAACATTATCCTTATATAGGTATCAACTAATCTACTTAGGGCAGTAGTTTCTATATGACATCTTCCTGAGGGATTTTTGAGGATAATTTGATTATAAGTAAATATAGCTCTAAACACTGACTTTAGAACCTAATTCCTGGGATAGACGCAACTCCATTGTGTGGGTCTGCCTATTTTTATCAGCAAAATAATACTCACTTTCATTGATGTACAATTATATGTTTATTCTCTATGATTATACATTTATTTGGGGATGAAAATTTTCCCTCATTTTTACCTTTTTTTCAGGAATATCTTACCTATTTATTATTTGTTCCTTCATGTGAATTTTTCTATTAATTTTTAAAAATTGCCTTATTATGATTCTGAATGTAAACTGAATGGAAATGAATTTAAGTTAATAACAATTGCTATTTATTGAGAGCCTGCTCTATGCTGAGCATTCATGACTTCATTTAATTCTCACAACTCTCCAAAGTAAACATTATTATTATTGACATTTTCCAAAAAAGAACATTGATACTCAGAACTGTTAAGTACTTTTCCCAGAGTTATACAGCAAGTAAGCAATAGAGCCAAGATTTGAAATCAGACTTTAAGGACTCCAACCTAATCACAATTTTATTATATTGCCTCCTATTGTATTTATAATGATATATATTACATTTTGCTTTCAGTTTGGGGTGAATTACTATTGTTGTAATAGTGAATCTTTGCAATCAGGAATATGCTATATGTGTCTCACCTTGTATTCAAATAATGGTACTCATAATATTTATAATATTAATAATGTCTGCCATGATGATATTGTTGTTTTCCAATGCATTTATTGACTATTTAGAAATATTTTTATATATCACCACTTTCTATTAATTTCTTGATTATTTCCATCATTCTATGTATTTCCATCATTGCATGTATTTCCATCATTATATGTACTAATTTTGAGTTCCAAATATAGAGTGACTTCAAAAATAAAGCACTTCAATTAAATATCACAAAATTTAGTCTGTGTAACAAAAATCTAAATTTCATTTTATAAGATCCTCAAAACAAAGATGTGTTTAAAACATAAGCAGGAAAAGAAGACAAAGAATAAAAAATAAGCAAAAAACATAAGCAGAAAAAATAAACAGAGTAATGAGTACAATTTTAAAATGTTGGTAAATACCCATAATTAAATGGATTAAACTAACTTTTAAATAGTCCCCAAATGAAGTGCAAGTAAAGTGTTAGGGACAATTCAATTTAGAATTAGAAACCATTACTAGCTATCCCGGTGTTCTGCTGTCCATTCCCTTCCTACCACCATCAAATAATAGAGGAAAGTAAGTAAGATTCCTGTACTGGAAGGCGATGCAGCGAAGAACGTTAAAGCAATTTAGTGACCAGTAGGGGGCATGTTCAGCTTTCTTATCAGAGAGATTGCCCTTAGTTCTCTCATTTTTTAATTTTAAAACACCTCTTGTTAACAGGTGAAAGAATTTTGAAATCAGTAACAATTACTAAAATAGGAATACTGTATATGTTCTATGATTATAAAAGTATCACATGCATTTTAGAGGCAATTTAATGTATTGGATAAGATAAATAGGCAAAACCCCAAAACAATTTTTATTAATAGTTGGCAAATTTCATCAAAATTCCCAACAAAACTGTGTTCAGAATATAAGCATATTTTGGGGTTTACTTTCACCCACTTAACTTTATATCCTAAGCATTTTATATTTTATTAAATTCAATTTTATTGACTTTATTACATTCCATCTTACATAAATGTCTCTTTGATATTAGAAGTTTAGGCCACCTCTAACTTTCCTTTAATATAAACCGTATCCCGAAAAGTGTATCAGTAAGAGCATAAGTGCAAGCAGAACTGGATTCATGTCTCAACTATGTCATTTGCCATTTGAAGCATGGGTTTAGTTATTAACACCTTTAAGCCTCAGGGTTTTTTGTTGTTTTTTTTTCTTAAAAGGGTGAACAAAAGCGTATCTATAGAGTAATTGCTGTGGGAATTAAATTACTTAAAACACACAGCAAAGAGCTAAGTATATAGGAAGTACTAAATACATGTCAGTTGCATTAGATAACTTGCTCTATTGTTAATGATTTTTTGTAAATGAATGTGTTTCAGATTATTTCTCTAAAAACAGATTCTTGAAGTAGAATTGCTCATTCAAAAGTCCTTGATCCTTACTACCAAGCTGCTTTCAACAGCGTGTGATCCACATTTTAGTCTCTAAAGTTATTTTAAAATGTTATGTTATCAATACAAAAACAGTGAACAACTCACTCTGAGAATAATATGATTTTTGAGAGCTATTGGAATTCACATTGTCATTAGAAATAAAAATGGGACTCTTGCATCAGAAAGCATTATTTGTATCTAATTCTGATTTCGTCTTTCTTTTAAACCAGATTATCTGGGTTTCACAAGGCCTATCAGACATGTCCCATTCTCTTGAAGAGGGAGATCAATAATCCTTGTAAATCCCAGGAAGTTCTATGTCTCAAGAATAGTAAGGACCCCCAAGTCTAAACACTGCCTTCCTAAAAGATGGAGCCTACTGATCTGCTTGAAGCACTTAAAAATGTCTTGTTTATCTGGACCAGGTATATATATAAGTGCATATATATGGTGTTAATTTTTAGCCTATTTCCTCTGGCTAAAAAGTAAGAGTTAGGCATCTATTAGCCATTTGTTGTATATTGATTCTAATACTATTCTTAAGTTCACTCCAAATATAACTAAGTGGAAGCTTTAAAATAAGTTCCAGCTCCCTACTGTCATTGCACATGCATTTAATTAATAAATGTACTAAAAATGTTTATTCATTCAGGTTGGAGACATGCCTGAAATTTTTTGTCGTTTGCTTTTACATCTAAAAGACATTTAAATTTATAGCAAAACATAATTTATATTTATCCTTTCCTTTTAAGGGAACTGCCAACTATGTATTTGTAAAGAGCTAATCAAGAACCGATTTCTTTCAGATGCAAATATATTTACTATTCTGTTTCTCCATACATCCATATGTCCGGAAAACAGAAAGGCTTGAAAGTTGAATGTATTTTGGGCACTTGAAAAACTAAATACAAGGTTGTTAATGAAAACAAATAACCAAATTAAGTTTCACTTTTGTGCCTTGTAAAAAAGAATCTCGAATAGGTGGGCTGTTGATTGAGTGTTTTATATAAAATTCCCAAACTTCAATTACTTTCAAGAGAAAGATGTGGTTCTCCTTAATATGGTTTTCCTTACCTTCGCTTTCCCAAGGGGTCTCTGGATTTTAAATAAGAATTACAGAGGTGTTGACATGAAAGCTGTTTAAGAAAGGATCAGATTAAAGCTCTGAAATTTAAATAACTATTGAAAAGTAAATTGATGGACACTTAGCCTACTTATCAGCTTCAACTCTGAATTGGGCACAGACATCATTGGTATGAGAAAGCTGACTCTATTCAATTTGGAGATCTTGCTGAATTTGACTAAGTGTTTCTAATCCTGTTTAGTTGATAGTTATAAAGATATACAGCAGAGGAAAAAAATTGAGAGTAAAGCATGCAAATCAGAACAGTTTTATGGTAAACTAGATTGAGAGACCATACATACATCCAAATCCCTGTAATCTACTAATTTGAAAAAAAAGTAATAAACTAATGAAGCTAAGGTGTTTCCATAACAACAAGTAGTTTCACAAGTGTTTGGATCTCATCTACCAATCCAGGAATTTGGAGCAAATACTGTAACTTAACGGGTGACTCAGCAGTGAACTTTTTTTTTTTTTTACCGGGAAGTCCCGGGGATCGAACCCAGGTCCCTCCATATGGGAGATGGATGCCCAACCATTTGAGCCACATCAGCCCCCAGCAGTGAACTTTTGAATAGAAATTTGATACTTCAAATTTCACCTTAGTGAAGGTGAAAGAAGGCTTCTATTCAGGATTTCCCTGTAACTTCTCCTATTTTAAAAGCACAATTTTTTTTTCTAAGAGATGTTTCTTTACTAATGCTAATGAGCAGAAGTTACCAGAGGACCTTGGAAATCAGTGACCTAAATGTAAGCAGTAAATTGCTCAATATGATATTATTAACCTATCCCTATGGCAGCCCTAGACTGTAAACTCCTTATGGGTACGAAACCACAGCTATCTTGCTTATTGTACTCCCAGTGGTAGGGTACTGTCAACAAATATTTGTTAAATGAGTAAATAAATATTCACAAATATAAAATATACAGACCCTCCCAAGTTGAACAATCACACTTGTCTCAATTTTAATTCGTTGAAATCTAGTGAACACATCCTCTTACAAAATATGCATTCATAATTTCATATCTTCGTATCATTATAGTTGCCATGTAAATTTGCCCCTCCCTTCCCTTGTCCTAGAAAAATATTCCTTTAAAAAATATTTGGATATTTTCAATTTTCACAGTTCTAGAAAACACTTAGAAAGAATATATTTTTTCAACATAATATAATAATTAGTTCTATTTTCATTTCTTCCCCCCTTCATTAGAAGGATGTCTTAAGTCCCCTACTTTAATACTTCTAAAATAAATATGCCCTTTATATCTGAGGAAACATTATGCCTACACTGCCCTTAAAGAAATGGAAACCATGGAGTATGAACATTTGCATACACACTAACCTAAGGCTTTCCAAACAATATGAACCAGTTTGCATTTAGGAGCTTTAATACTGGCTAAAGTGAGAACCAATGATGAGAAAAGCAGAAAGTGTTCTCTCAAAAATAAATAGAAAGGATTGTAAACCCCACCTTGGGGGTCCCTGAGGAAGGGTCACCATTCATACCCAGGCAATCCTTACCCTTGGAGATTAATGGGATGTTGAAGCATACGAAAGAGGATTACAGTACATTATGGCATGTAGGACATGTTGTAATTACAAGGAAGGAACTTGGAAGGCTTGGAACATAACAACTCAGCCACATTTATTTATGGTCAAAGAATGTAAAATATTAAGATTGGCCATAACACTAATTAGAATTTAAATGGTAATTAGTCTCTCATTTTATAACGGAGAAAAATTAAATGTAAAGGAGAACATTTCCAGTTGCTAGGATTGGTTGATTGAATTATGTGCCCCAATTTAATCCTCATTCTTATGGGTGTGAACCAATTGTAAATAGGTTCTCTTAAAGAATGTTATTTTTAGTTAAAATGTGGCTCAACTGAATATGGCTCAACTGAATGAATTCCAGGATTACTGTAATTCTTCATAAACAGACTTTTTCAGACATGTAGATCAAGTGATTGTGTGCCTGCTTCCCATGTACAAGGTCCCAGGTTTGATCTCTGGTACCTCCTAAAAATAAACAAATGAAAAAAAAAATCTCTCATTGGGGAGCAGATGTAGCTCAGTGGTTGAGCATCTGCTTCCCATGTACGAGGTCCTGGTTCAATCCCTGGTACCTCCTAAAAAAGAAAAAAATAAAGAAGTCAATGGGAGAAGTGCAAAGCAGGACATCAGCGTAACCTGAAAGAGAAAGTAGAGAACATCACCATGTGACACAAGGCAGGGATATAAGCCAAGGAACCCCAAGCGTTGCCAATGTCCAACACCAGAAAGTTACAAACTTTGGGGAGAAAGTATCGTCTTGCTGATGTCTCAGTTTTCAACGTTGAGCCTCAAAACCATAAGCCAATAGATTCCCATTCTTTAAATACCACTGTGTGGTATTTGTGATAGCAGCTCTGGAAAGCTAAGACATTAAGAGTATTATATGGACATTCAGAATGATTCCTCAGGATTAGAATTGGAGCAGAGCAGAAGCATAGAACAGTAATAATAAACCCTCTCTTTTTTCATACATCATTATTTTTTATTGGTGGCTTAGTGTTCCTATAGCTACTCTTCGGTGGAAATGTAGGCTATTTACAAATACTCACTACTCTATATACAATGCTAAACTGCACATCTCTGCCCAAGCATCACCGTGCACTAGTCTGATTATTTCTTTAGAACAACCTAGGTACTATTGACACTTTAGGCTGGGTAATTTTTTGTTGTAAGGGGCTATTCTGTGCAATGTAAGATGCTTAGCAGCATCCCTGGCCTCTATTCACTAGATGCGAGTAGTGTCTCTCGATTGTGACAACCAAAATATTTACAGACATTTCAAATGTCTCCTGGGGGAAAAATTGCCTGGGTAGCAAATAATTGTCTTAGAGTAAATTCTGAGACATCGGAATACTGAACATTAGATTCTGAATTTTTCCCAAAGTTTATTGGCTTTTTTAGTCTTTAAAGTAACACCTGAAATAAAATTATTTTATGTTCAGGCAAAGACTACAGAATTGCTTCACATTACATGAACCTCTTCTTTTAAAGTTATTATATTTTAAAAGCAAGATTTTTAGTTGTCTATAAAAAGTTACCAAAATAATGCATAGGGATAAATTTGATAAATCTTAAAGTATAAGGAATAAAATATGAGTCATTCCACTCTCCCACCTTTCAACTAGGTTCCCAGCCTTAAAGTTAACTACTGTTAACAATTGCAGTATATATAGGTCAATGGTAAGTCTATATATCTGTATCCATAGATATAAATACCTATATCTCTCAATATATATTTTAAAGATAACACTTTTATTAAAAATTTGTTATCTATGAATAATAATCTGAGAGAATGAACACTCTCTGAAAAGAGGTTGAATTCTTTCAAAACCTAAAGATTTCTGAACATTGCAAATTGAAGCTAGAGGCATACCTGGCACAAATACTCATGCATTATCCAAACTTGTATGTTCTGAGCTTCTGGGGACCTCAGCCTGGAGGCCAGCACACAAGACAGTTCTGCTCAGCCTTCTCAGAACCTGTGAGTTAGTGAGGTGGGCAGACTGTTAAATAAGTAGTTTCAAAGTGGGGAAATAAATGCAAAATTTGGGAAAGTATCTTGTGCTAAGGGAGCTCAGATCAGGGTTCTTGGTCTAGGTAAATTACAAACAAAATGTACTAAACCACTAAAATAAAAGTGTTGTTTTTTTTTTTAATTGTGCCTGCTTTCAGGTGAAGAAGGAGAGAGTTTCACTAGACACTTATATGATGCAGAGGAGGAAAGATCAAGTGTTTAGAACATGAGCAGTTGAAGATGCTTTAACAAACGTTTCTTTTGACAAAAGTTGAAGATGCGAGAATATTTCCAGTTACCAGAAAACAAGACCTTCCCAGATGAAGAGGAAAGGTAAAGAACAAACATCTGTACTGCATCCTTCCTAACTTCATTGTAGATAACCCCTCCCCAACCTCTCCAACATGGACTCGTGGACATGCTTGTCCTTATAGACACTCTCTGCTAGGTCCTATAAATGAGTAAATACAAAAATGTTTTATATTTTGTCTGTTTTCCTACTCTGAAAAAAGGTAAAGGGCATCATTCCCACCATCATCCTAATGGAATCTTTATCCATTTTAGTAAGGAAATGAGGATGCCCACGTGAGAGAAGAATGCAGTGCGCTTGAGCTCTTCTGCTGGGGTTAGGAGTTGAGTCAATTCTGTCACCCACTATGAATTCAGGGTCTAGAAAATGTTTTCTAGCAAGGGCTCACTGCCCAACGTGCTCAGAGGCCAATACTGTGGTACTGGGATTTTGAGAAAAGAAAGAGCTGTAATGCAAGGTCAACTGGCATAGAGACAGGAATCATGGCTCAAATCTGTCTTCCCAAAATGAGAGTTAAGGGATATTTTATGGGAATGGGAGGTGAGAGATGGGGACAGAGTGAGGAGGTTTGACTAGACATAATCCAATTGGTTAATTATAGAGCTGTTTATATGTGGTAGAGTGGAAATTAGGCCTTACTGGAGTTAGATCTTCCTTATTGAAGGCCTTCTCTGATTCGATCTGCTTCTGATATCTCCCTTTCCTTGTTATCTTGGTTCTGAGGGAGGTGACTTCTGTTCCTGGTGTCTCAAAGGCCCTCTAAAGGACAAGAGTCAGTGTTTTCTGTGCATGCTCAGGTTATATGCCCTGCAGTTAACCAAGCTAAGAAAAAACGATATAGGAACAGAGGGTACCTCCACAAACTGTTTTTTCCTGCCAAAGTTTCTAAAAGGGTCTGAGTAAATTTCCAAGAAAGATAGGAAACACACAAATCGTGGGCAATTAAAATTAAAACTTTCCCAGTGAGGAAAAGTAACCACAGAGGACTCACCCTATTTGTTGGTCCACACAGAACTCACCTTCATTCTGATGAGCAGGACTGTGAACTGGGCACCAAACAGCAGTTTTACTGATATTGTCCCAGAAAAGCACATTCTAAAGAGAAGCAGAACTTGAGGGCACCCGCTGGGCCCAGGGGACTTAGCAGAAACACCACCTGGAAGACAAACTCTCAGTTTCACCTCTGCCTGGACTGGGCATATAAACACAGGGCACTTTTTGGAAGGAACCCCAGGCATCAAAGGTAATAAGCATCTTTGTTGCCTTATGAAATGTAGCTTGTGCCTATACGATGCCTCACAGGATGCACCCCTTCCAATACATGCTCTGAGTCTGCAGTTGCCTCCAGAAACCCAGATACCCTGCCAAGGTATAGTAACACTCAGAGCTTAGGTGGTCAGCTACGGAGAGCAGAATGGTGCTGGGCCATAGAAGTTGGGCACAGGACACGAAGCTTCTTCAGAGTCTCTGTCCACAGCATTTTCAAAGTTGTGCTGAGATAACACCAGAGTCCCTTTGGTTCTGCAAATACCACTTGCTTCTTGTGCCTCTGAAGTTCAGGAGGTCCTGCCAGGCAGGAGTGAAAGGACAAAGGGGGTGTCAGCTTCACTCGGCAAGAGAGCCAGAGCCTGCTGGAGGGATGGGCTGTGGTTGAGGCAGAGGTCCATGGGGAGATTCACAGCAGGCACTGCCAGCAGCTCTGGGGACTTCACTCAGCTATAGGCAGCAGTGTGCGGCACATGTGTCAGCTCCTCTCTGAGACCAGTTTCCCCAGCAGGAATCATTTATATGGCTCAAGTCTATATATTTTTAAAGGGACAAGATAATTCAAGAACAAATGAGAAGAGAGACTGGATCCTAAGCATTTCTTTTCAATGCACTTAAACCACCTGAAGTAAAGTTTAACATATACAGTGTCCAGCTAGATTGTATGGGTATATTAAGTTTGTCTTGCTGGATTCTAGCCTGTATAGATATATTCTAGACAAATATGAATTGTGCAGATATATTGTCCAGGTATATCCAGCTTTCCTATTCTAGTTTTTCTAGATATTTCCTAAGCAAATATTTTCATAAGAAAATAAGACTAAAAAACTTTCATAAATAGATATTTTTTAGCAAAAATTGTATGGTGCCAACTTTATTTAAAGTGTTAAGTTAAAGATTGAACTTAGGTAGACACTAATAAATTTTTAAAAAAATATATGTCTATTTCTTTCTCCACTTTTTAATAACATTAAATATTTTATAAACCCAAATAAAGCTTCTAGCAAATAAAGACCATACACAGAGCCATACATTTACTTTTGATCATGTGATCATCATATAAAATGTAAAAATATTGAAGGTTAAAGCCAATTCAAACACTAAATTTTAATACCCTTATTTTTTTTTAAAGATTTATTTTTTTCCCCCACCCCCTTGTTGTTTTGCACTCACTGTATGCTCTCTAAGTCTGCTCGTCTTCTCTTTAGGAGGCACTGGGAATTGAACCTGGGACCTCCCATGTGGGAGAGAGGTGCTCAATTGCTTGAGCCACCTCAGCTCCCTGCTTTACTGTGTCTCTCATTGTCTTTCCTTTTTGTGTCTCCTTGTTGTGTCATCTTGTTGCATCAGCTTACCATGCCTGCCCATCGCTCCAGCTCACTGTCTTGCTCGTCTTCTCCAGAAGGCACTGGAACTGAACCCAAGACTTCTCATGTGGTAGGCAGGAGCTCAATTGCTTGAGCCACATTCTCTTCCCAATACCCTTAATTTTGAGATATACTTTAATAGAACAAGGCATGAAAGAGTGTATACATTTGATATTTAATGGTTGAATAAATTCACAATTTTCATTTCCTCTTGGAAATTATTTATTTTACTTTGACTAAAACATTCCCTCCTGAATTATCAGTTCATGGGTTCTTAACTCCAACATCTTTCCAGGCCAAAAGGGAAATGTTAATCCTTTTATGTCTTTTCTGCAGTCTGCCTCATCATTTGCTAACCATATTTCAACAGGCTACTGTGTTTACTTTTCATCTCCTGCTTCAAAATTTTATGTGGTTTCCTTGCCTTCTTTGTAGATGTTTTACAAATAAATCTTTGGGGTATAAGAGAATAATGTCTTCTTTCAAAACCTCAGAAATATAGTTATATCCAGGAAAGGATTGGCTTTCTTACTACATTTGAGCAGAAAATATCAAATAATTAAGAACAATTTAGCTAAAAAAAAGTAAGTTTAGCTTAAAAATTTTAAAGTTGAGGGACTATGCCAGAAATTAAAAGAACACATGTCCAATAAAAAGGGCTAACAAGAAAACATTAATTATATCTAAGCTTCATAATGGCTCTAAGTGTTTCATTAAACATATATAGTTATGCAAATAAAGGGTTTTAAATGACTTTTTTCACAAACACACACACACAAAACAATTATCCAAAAGTAATGAGATGCCTACAGAGATCTCCATGCTCCCAACCATGTCCACCTTCTTGACCCCATGCCACACCTTTGCTCTCACACCCAGGCATTCTCTTGTGCCTCAAATTGGCCAAGCTACTCTCAGAACCTTTGTGTACTTGCTGTCCCTTTCTCCTGTGACTCTCTTCACCCAGGTGCTGGTACAGGTGACATCTCATCATTCAGGATTCAGCTCAAATTTCACTTCTTGACACATTATGTAATTAGTTTTTTTACCATCAGTTTGTTCTCTATCATCTTACCCTGTTTTATTATGTTAATAGCAATTATATCTCCCGAAATTATCATGCTTATTTAGTTGTTTATTACCTGTCTTCCTCCCAGCATTTAATCTTGCTGTGATTGGGCTCTTTCTGTCTTGTTCTCTTGCTATAGCTTAATTCTAGAAGAATGACTAGTAAAAGATAGTTATTGAATAAACACTTTTAGAATTTTTTTATTCTGTTAATGCTTTTAGCACCTTCACCAAATCAACTCTCCTTGGTTGGGCACAGGGGATCACACAATTTCACAAATTGGAAGCATTTTTACAGTCAAAAACCCAATTATCTCTTCAATATTAACATTACAAATAAATAACTATCCAATTTGAATAATCTGCTCTGGTTGATTTCCCTATTATTGTAATTCAACACATCCTAAATAATCTCTCTTCAATATTATTGAAATGTTATTTTACAGAATAAATATAAAAGGAAATATTAATTCAATGAATTTTTATTTATTTGGGATCTATTATGTGCCAGGGGATGCTCTAATTATATGGGATATATTAGTGAACAGAACAAAAATCCTTGTTCTCACAGACTTTGCCTTCTAGAGGAAAGAGGTAAGCAATGAAATTAAACATAATGTATAAATGGCATAGTATAGTAGAAGGTGATATGAAGAAAAGGATGAGGGCAATCAGTAGTTACAGAGTTAGGACAAGTTGAAATTTTAAAGGTGTTCAGAGTAGGCCTCATTAAGATGAGGTTGTTGGTAATGGAGATTATGGGGATTATTCCAGGCAGCCTAAGGCCCTTTAAGCAGGGACAAGGCCTGGTTCTGTGGAGAAACATGAAGGAGGCCAGTACTGCTGGATGTATCAGTAGGGCAGTGAGAAGAAGAGCAGGAGGCAAGTTTTGTGTGTGGAGGTGAGGAGGGTGATAGAGGATGCCATAGGATATTGTTAACTATTGTAAGAACTTAAGCTTTTACTGTGAGGAAAAACAGAGAAACTTTGCACTGAGCAGAGGAAAGACATTATCTTACTTACAATTTTAAAAGATCTGACTGTTGTGTTGACAATAGTCTTTGGGGGTCAAGATTTAAAAAAGAGAGACCAAATAGGAGCCCAATAATCTTAAAAAGAGATTATTATGGCTTGGACCAGGTACATAGTACAATTTGTGAGAGACAGCATGTTTCTAGATATATTTTGGAGATAGAGCTATATATTTTGGCATATAGGACTTGGAATGGAAAGAAAACTAAAAGTCAAGGATGACAAATTCTTGACCTTGGATTTTATATGGAGTACAGACTGGAAGGTGTCAAAATTAGGATTATGGGAACTAATAAGGAAGCCAATGCCCTAGTCCCTCTAATAGACTATAAGAACTAAACTCCAGTAGTAGAAATAGAAAAAGGACAGATTTGAGCTTTTTTTTGGAGTAGAGATCACTAAAAAAATCTTAAAAATAATTATAAACATCTACTGACCAATTTCCATATGCCAGATCCTATTCAAAACACGTATTTTTTGAAAGATATAATCCTACCATAATTAACATAAGTGAGGTACTACTTGAGGCCGTTTCTTCATAACAAGAAATGACAAGAATTGGTGATTAACTTGGTGTGTAGTAGTAGTAGTAGTAGAAGTAGTAGTAGTAGCAGTAGTAATAGAAGTATGAAATGGGGAGGGGTTATTATTGACAGATTTACAGGATCCCCATGAAGGAAATTTAGGAAGAGGAACATGTTGAATGCAAAAAAGATAGTCATTTTCTTGGTTTTTCAATTCATATTACTCATTACTACCAGATAAAATTTTCAAGTGCCACTCTGGTCATGTCTACCCTTTCTTCAAGAAACCCTTAAGACCTCTTACCAAATACATAATGAAAGCCAACCACATTAAACTACAACCCATGCTTTTGGACTTCAGCAATCATTCTAAATTCATTTCATTTACTATTTTCTTCATATATCATGATTCAGTGAAAATTAGTCACTGCTTTCCTTTTACTAACCCCACAAGTTTCCTATCTCAATGCATTTTTTTCTCTAACTGGAAAGTTTTTTCATGGAAACTTTCTTCTCAGTGACTACCCTCCTTCCATACCTAAGTTATATGACACTTCCTTCTCAAAGCCTTCTCAGATAAATTTATGCGTTTGAACAACCACAGTATTGTAGGTAAAATTGTCACATTATTTTGTACATTGTTTTGTTAATATTCATTCAAAATGTCTACTAGCATTATAAGTAAGAATTTTCAACAGCAGAAGGAGGCAGTGTATAATCTAGTCAGAGGAAACCCATGAATGTAAACAAGCATAAGATGATAATAATGAAATTGTATGAACCCAATAAAATGAAGCTTAATTTACATGACCAAGGTCAGACAGCTGGTGTGTAATGAAACTGGGATTTTTATCATTATGCTACCATCTTACTATACTATATCATAGCATTCTTTGGTGATCTGAAAAAAATTCCTTATGATTGGGGTTTTCTTTGTATGTGGGAGAAGCAGGGCATGAGACTATGGATATAGGCAAAGACAACATAAATGCTACAAGTTGTCTGGATTTTATTATAACTTGGATGAAGAGAAAAGGAGGCTAATATAAAAGTCCCTTCTTACGGGTTTTCAGGTTGTGCCATTGCACCAGGGCATCACAGCTCACAGCTCTGTGGATATAATTTTAACAGGATGCATTCACACCATAGGCACATGATACCTTGTATGAGAGCTTAAAAGCAAGTGTCGATACTTCTGAATTTTTGAGGGAGAACCCTATTCTACATAGTCATATGTTGCATACATGACCATGCACACACTCAGGAGAACATGGACACAGATTCATTAGCGACAAATCAAGTGTGCTTAGATGTTCTCTGTCCAGACCATGCTCTGAGCATCCCCATGGTTACTTTTCTCTCCTTCCTGCTGTATACAAGATGGGATTGTTGAGCAAGTTGCTATATGATGCAACAGACTCAGTACAGACTCAGGCACAACAGAAACTTTCAGTAAATGACTGCTTTACTACTTACACAGCACATAGGGTACAAAAGAACAGAGAAAGAGATCCCATCATGGCTGTTCTCCTGGGGAGGCCAACTGCTCAGGTCAGAGTCAGTAGATGGTACCTCTGCACATCCCACTTTGTGTCAGGGATGAGACTCAAATCTGGGCTGTTGGAGCATTGAGTATTTATCCACCCCAGGGGGAGGGCCTTGCAACTGAGAGTTCTGCCCTGATTAGCATCTGGGGCTGCTTGTCGCTGATTTATGGTTCAGGGTATTGTCAGGCCTTTTCATTAGACTTAACATCACCCCACCCGCCTGCCCACACCAGGACTGTGGAATAGAAACAGACTATGAACAATAGAAAATTTAGACGAGAGGTAGGTGAAGGATGGGAGATAGCTGTTAAAGTTGCCTGTGACTTCTCTAGAAAGGATGCCCTATTATAGAAGTGGGATGCAGAATGTGCTTACTGCTGATAGTATATATGCCCCTGCTTGGGCAGGAGGTTGTGAATGGGCATGTGGGCACATGTGTACCTAGGGGTTCTGGAAAGCTCCCACTACCATGATATACAATAAATTCTAAATTTACTTAATTAAAAAAAATAATTGTTTTTATTTACTCATACTTGATGAAGAGGAGCTTTGTTTCTAATATGCATGAAAGCACCATATGGACTAAAGGCTTTTTCCAGCAACATAATCAGAGACTAACTTTATTCAGGTCTTTAAATTCTTCTGCAACCTCTGGGTTTACTGTGTTATTCAGTCCCTAGATTATTCTCTAGCTTTCTGTCAATTGGTATTTACATCCCTAGACTACCATTTTCAGCCATATTCCCATTTATAAACCAGCTGTTACTCACTATAATGTATTACCATCAACTCCGTACATTTCCACACTTTTACAGTAAAGCTAATTAAAACTTCTACATACATTAAATATCAGTAGTCCATCTCAGTCCTCCTCTTATCTCCTTTAAGAATCCACCACCTACCACCAGGTCTTGAAGATATTTTCCTACATTTTTTTCTAGAAGCTTTATGGTTTTTGCTTTTATATTTAGGTTTTTTTATTCATTTTGAGTTAATTTTTATTTAAGGTGTGAGATAGGGTTCCTTTTTCCTTCTTTTGCTATGGCTATCCAGTTTTCTGAGCACCATTTGTTGAATGGACTGTTCTGCCTGAGCTAGGTGGCTTTGACAGACTAGTCAAAAATCACTTGACCATAGATGTGAGGGTCTGGGTTTGTTTTTTTTTTGTTTTTTTTTCCCTATATAATATATATATTTTTTTATTTTTTAAAAGACACCTTGATTACATAAATGTTGCACAAAAAATATAGGGATTCCCATATACCCCACTCTCCACACCTCCCACACCCTCCCACATAAACATCCTTCATTAGTGTGGCACATTCACTGCAATTGATAAACACATCCTGGGGCTTTGCCATTAAGCATGGACCATAGTTCACATTGTAGACCACACTCTCTCCCACAGAGTTTGAATAGAAGGGACAGATGAGCCATGTGCAGGGAAGACATAGTTGAGTCCAATTCTGTCACTCTCAGGAGCACAAACTCCAAAGTAGGGCCCACTGGCAAGGCACCAAACTCCGGAACTATCTTCCCTGACATATAACCTGGGTGTCTCCAGAGCCCTCAGGAGCCCCACTATTTGGGGTGATATCCACTTTGGAATTCTATGAGACCCCACTGAGATGTGCATAAGCGTCATCTCAGGGATGACCTTCTGACTCATTTTGAAGTCTCTTAGCCATATAAACTCATTTTTCTTTACCTTTTCCCTCTTTTATTCAAGGTCTTTTTCCAGTAGCATTGCTAGTTGGCTCTTGGTAGCAATCCCTCAGTGCCTGGGAGTCATGTCCCATGCTGGGAGGAAGGTAATGCATTCATATGCTGAGTTTGGCTTAGAGAGAGGCCACATTTGAGCAACAAGGAGGCTCTAAGGAGGTAACTCTTAGACACCCCATAACAATAGGCTAAGTTTCAATTTCAAGAGCAAAGACTCAAAAGGCTAATCATCAATATCAAGGGCACATCCTCCTTTGCCAGTCACTGCCCCTGCACTTGGGGGACTGTTGCTGCTCCCTTAGAGAATGTGGCAGAGCTTTCCAGGATGGGAACTCAGTATTCTTTCATTTATTGAGTGATTCTCCACCCACTGTGACAATGCCCCGTGAACATTTGAACATTTTATATACCTTATAATTATAATTATACTCAGGTGAACTTCCTCCCATGCATCCCCCATCCCTGACATCCCACACCAATGATCTTCCCCCACCCCTGTTGTAACACTTCTGTGATCCAAAGCTTCTTCAAAGAGGACGCCATTACAATAGCTGAATACTATTAAGCTGGATGAGAGGTGGATGAGAATTGTGGTTGATGGTACAGATGCAAGAGTGTCCTTTGTGAGCTAGAGCAGATGTATATCATTATTGCAGGGTGGTGGGAATGTGGAGAAACATGGGAAAAATACACCTGGAGTGAGCTATGGACTGTGGTTAATAGTAATAATGTAATATTCTTGCATCTATGCCAAAGATGTACTGTGTTGATAATGGGGAAGTATGGAAAATGTGTGCCAAATGTATGCTGTGGACCTGGTAATAATAGGATGATATTATCTCATAATCTGTAACAAATGTTCCACCACAGTGTGGTGTGGTGATAGATGGGTGTTGTTGGGGAATTCTGCACATGTGCATGATTTTTCTGTATGTTTACAACTTCTGTCATAAAAATATATTTAAAAAATAATTATAGGGTGGATTGGGGAAAAATACACTAATATAAGTTAAGGACTGTTATTATTGCTAAGATTTTGACAATATTCTTTCATAATTTGTAACAAATGTCTAATAACAATGCAAAGTGTTGGTGGAGGGTTGATGTATGGGACCCCTGTATGATGTTATGAATGTTTGTTTTGTAAGTTCACAATTTTTACTATACACTTATTGTTTATGTATGTTCATGTATAAATGATATAAAAATAATAATAATAACAGGGTGGGTTGGGGAAAAATACTTTGGTTAGTAGTAGTATTTTGAGGATGCTCTTTCATCATTAAAAATGTTTAACAACAATGCAAGTTATTGGTGGTAGGGTGAGGTATGAGTGAGCTGTATGATGTTATGTGCATTTCTTTTGTAAGTTCACAACTATTGCTGTACACTCATTGTTTATGTATGTTCATATATGAGTGATATACTTCAATAAACTAAAAATAAATAAATAAAGGAAATAAATAAATAAATTCTTCTGCAAGTATGTATTTTGAGTGCCTATTGTGATTTAGAAAGATGAATTTGGAGGTGGTATGAAAAATGTAGGAGATGAAGCTCAGAATATAGGCAGGGAGGTGAGTTAAAATGTAAATAGAAATCTAAATTGACAGGAGGAGAAAAACAGTGGGAATAAGAGGGTCAGATTCCCAGATTTTTCTAAGCTAGATTTGACAGACCTTGCTGATTGTTTGAATGAACATATGGTTGGGAAAGGATATAGGGAACGCAAGTGATGAAAAGAATTAACTAAATCAAGGATGACTCAGATTCCAATTTCCTGATTGTAGCATGTGGGAGGATAATGGAGAAATAGGCAAAACCTGAGAAAAGTTAGGTTTGGTGGATAAAGGGATAGCATAATGCTAAATATATGCAAATACATACGTGTTTGTGGGTGTGTGTGCGTCCACACTAATATCAACAAATATATGTATTGTGTATGTGTGGACTTATGCACATATTCAAGTAAGAGCTTTGTCGCCATTCAACTCTATTTTCCATATAAAATCTGTTCAATAAATGTTGTTGAATTAATGAAATATCATTGCTTTATAAGCTACATGTTGTTATGGGTTATTTTCCAAACATCTGCTTAGACAAGGGTCTATGTTGGGCTCTCTGGGGATACAGAGAATCATTAACTTTCATTTGCAAGGAAAATGGAAAGTTAAATATCGGCACACTGATGATGACAACAATAACATGCAACTCTAAGCATCTTAAGCACTCGTCATGTTGCATATGCTTAATAAGCACTTTATGTAAATTTTCTCCATTAATCTTCATAAGGATTCATTTTACAGATGAAGAAATTGAAGGAAAAATGAGTTTTAAAAATTTACCAAAGTCACCAATTTGAAACAGGGTTGAATCAAGTTTTAAATTTAGGAAATTAACTTCTAAGTTCTGTCTCAAACTTTAAGAGATGAATAAATATAAGCATATAATAAAAAGAAAAGTTGCACTATTTTCAAAATCAATGGTAAATAAAATAAATGCTAGGAATTCAGAGGAAGGGGATGTATAGAAGGCAGTCTAGGTAGATTTTTCTGAGAATAAGGCACTAGAAAGACGGGTCAGCATTAGTACTAATATACTCAATACATTCAGTACTGATGCTTAAGTCCAAGGTAAGGGAAAGCTGACAAGCACTAAAGTGCAACGCACAAGTGAGATTTGGGTAGAATGAACAGATTTTGTTATTGAAATCACCAATCTGGTTGGCATTAGTTGGACATAATTGTTACAAGTAGTTTGAGCCCAATAATAAAGAGCTTTATATTTCATAGTAAGAGATTGCAGTTTATCCTGTCCGCACAGGGGAAATAATAAAAGCTTCAGCAAGGGAATGACGAGTTGATGCAGTGTTTGAGTAATCTGCCAACAATGCAGGGGTTGATGGGAAAAAGGGGGAGCTTCTAAGACCAGGTAGAAAGCTGTTGCAATGACCAAGGGATTTATTGATCATGGATATAATACCAATGTGGTACAAGGGAAAGGAATAAAGACATGATTGTCTTTGGGAAGGAAGAATCAAGAGACTGGTGACTTCTGGAATGGTGTTGGTAGTGAGAAGTTAATAGATTTAGGACAGAGAAAAGGAGTGAAAAAGACCTGAAAAATAAGAATAAAATACCACTGACAAAAATAATAAATTAAAAAATAATTTTAAAGTAAAAGATGATTCTTGGAAAAATGAATTTTACATTATGGAAAGATAATTGACGATATCTGGCTCAAATGTGTCATCTCACCAATTCCTCATCTCATTCTCAGCAAACTGTCATTCACAGAGTTAAAAATAGTCAAAAGGAAATCTTAATTCCAATCTTGAAATTATACCTAAATTTTCACCCATCCCTTCCTCCTTTTCTGGAGGAAACTTTATCTGATGAATCTATGCTCTGGATTCACTTGCCACCAGACATTTTACTCTAAAGATTGTCTTCCTTCTCTGGGATATTCAGTCTCTCCCTTTCCTCTGGCTACTCTCATCTAATATTTCAAAACATTCAAACTTCTTCTATATTAAAATTAAAAAAACAAAAACCAAATCCAAAACCCCAACCTTTAACTACCCTCGAAACCCTTCCCCTTCTGTTCTCTCAAATTCTCGTCTTAAAAGTCTAAACACTTGCTGCCCAATTTTCTACATTCCACTGATCCCTTAGCTCATCACCATATCACCATCATCTGCATTGCTCTCTCACACCTCCCTCGTCAAAACTCGCATCAAAGGCTTATCATGATATTCTCGCCCCCAATCCTGTGAAAGATGTTCAGTCCCTATCTTACCTAATATAGCTCACTCTTTCAGCCTATTTTGTTGATCCTCTGGCCTCTTTCTTCATCCATATCTTAAATCTTTGCGTTGTTCAGGACACAGTCTTTTGCACACTTTAGTTCTCACTCTGCCTTCTCTCCCTTTATTATCCTGTCCATTCTTTTGACTTCAGTTATCATTTTATGTTTATGAATCCAATATTATTAGATGTATCATTCCATATATTCCTTATACCTTATCAAATTCCAGACCCATATATATATACACACAAAGATTTCATGGAAATAATTTCTGGATAGTTTTGTAGGCACCACATTCCATCCAAATGGCCAAATTAAAAGACTTTAAATACTTACAAATTAAAATACTTACAAAACAATCATGTCCATATGTGGAATTCCCATACAACACCCCTCCACCAATACACGACATTGTTGTGGAACATTTGTTACCGATTATGAGATAATATCATCAGATTATTACCACCAACCATGGTCCATAGCATACATTTGGCACACTTTTTCCATATCCCCCATTATCGACACAGTACATCTTTGATATAGATGCATGAATATTACAATATTGCTGTTAATCACAGTCCATAGTTCACTCCAATTGTACTTTTCCCATGTTTCTCCATACTCCCACCACCCTGCAACAGTGATGTACATCTGCTCTAGCTCACAGGCGGCCACTTTTGCATCATACCATCAACCACAAATCTTATCCACCTCTGGGTTCACTGTGTTATTCAATTCCTAGATTACTCTTTAGCTTTCTTTTAAATGACATTTACATCCCTAGACTACCCTTCTCAGTTACAATTCCATTTATAAACCAGCTGTATTAGCTCTCCTCTTTATAATGTGTTACCATCAACCCTATTCATTTCCACACTTATACAGTCAAGTTAATTAAACTTTTACATACATTAAGCATCAGTACACCTTCTCAGCTCTCCTCCTATCTCCTAATAACCTATACTATAGGTTTTAACTCCATGTGCTTATTCTTCATATTTAGTTCACATTAATGAGACCATGCAATAGTTGTCCATTTGTGCCTGACATATTTCACTTAGTATAATGTCTTGAAGTTTCATCCATGTTATCATGTGTCCTAATTTCATTTCTTCTTACAGCAGTATAGTATTCCATCATATGTGTGTGTATGTGTGTGTGTGTGTGTATATATATATATATACATATATATATATATATATATATATACACCACATTTTGTTTATCCATTCATTGGTTGATGGACGCTTGGGTTGTTTCCAGCCTATTGCAATTGTGAATAATGCTGCTATGAACATCAGTGTGCAAATGTCTATTCACGTCACAGTTTTCAGTTATTCTGAATATATTCCTACCAGAGGAATTGCTGGATCATATGGCAGTTCTGTTTTTAGCTTTTTGAGGAAACGCCAAACTGTCTTCAACAGAGGATGCACCATTTTACATTCCCACCAACAGTGAAGGAGTGTTCCTATTTTTCCACATCTTTTCCATCACTTATTGCTTTCTATTTTTTAAATAATGGCCATTCTATGCAGTATGAAATAATATCTCATAGTCATTTTGATTTGCATTTCCCTAATAGCTAGTGATATTGAACATTTTTTCATGTGCTTTTTGGCCATTTATATTTCCTCTTTGGAGAAATGTCTATTTAAGTCTTTTGCCCACTTTTTAATTGAATTGCTTGCTCTTTTATTGTTGAGTT
>JAQZBX010035134.1:0-24702 GCA_029593785.1 Cabassous unicinctus
TTCAAAGTGTTCTCTGCTGGCTGAATCATTGAAGAGTAGCCCCCTGAATCCCCATCTCTTTTCTCTTGTAACATCTGCAAGTAGGAAGACTTCACCCTCCTGCAGTGAGCAAGGGGTCTTACTCCAGGTTAATATTTTTGTGTGAGTAAGGGGAGTGTTTCCTAGCTGCCATGGGTGTTTGGTAACTCATGTTTGTTGTGGGTTTTTTGTCTCTATTTCCCTCATTCTCCAGGGAGTTGTGTAGGAACTGTTCTCTTGACACTCAAAGCAAGTCCCTCCAACAGGTTTTTGCCCTTTCCTTGTTGTTTTTGTGAGACTTGAGCCCTTACTCCCTATTCTGTCACCATCTTCCTTTACTGCTTTTACCCATTGTCTTCCTGATATCCTTGATCTCTTCTTTCATTTTGGTGATTTGATTAAGGATATTTTTTGGACATCCTTCATTAGTTGTTCCACATTCTAAACCTCCTCTGGCTTTTTCATTTGTTCATTAGACTGAGCCATGACTTCCTGTTTCTTAGTATGTCTTGTAATTTTTAGCTGATATCGAGGCATCTGTTTATCTTGATGGATTTATTCAGTTGCTTAATCTATTTTTGTAATCTAATGCTTTATTCTTTGGGCTTTGTTTTAGATGTCCTCTTTATCACTTGGTTCCACTTATTCTAAATCCTTCCCACAGCTTCTAGAGGAAGATTACAGCCTGCCATTACCAACTCCACTATCTTGTATCTCCCTCAAATACTTTGTGATCACCCAGTGCCTTAAAAGCTTTTTCTATTTATCCATGTTTCCCTTCATATTCTTAAATTGATTTTGGATATTTGTTTCATCATTATTGATTAATTGTTACAAATGCTGGTCTCCTTTGAAGTTGAAAATTTTCTTATTACTAGGTCATATCACTCTGAGTTTTTGTTAAAAAATCAATTTTATTGATACATATTAATAAAGCATACAATTTATCCAAAGTGTACAATCAATGGTATTTGGTATAATCACAAAGTTGTGTATTCATCAATTGAATCATTATTAAAGTATTTTCATTATTTTAATAATATTAATCAACAAACAAAAAAAACCCAGGCAAACAAATAAAATTCCTCCTCTCTCAATCTCTGTTTTCCCTTCTGATATAGCTGCTATTTCTCGCTATTCTTGCACAATTGTTTATTTGTTTATTAAGCAGTTTTTTGGGACTATACTTTGAATTTTTTTTTTTAGTATAGAATATAACTTTTTTGCTGGTCTGTAGGCATTTGAACATCTTGATGACTTTACTCTGAACATCAGTTTTCCTCCCTGGCCTATTGTTTTATTGTTGAGTGACTTTGTGATAAGCTCTTCTTTGACAGTTGTTTCAATTTAATCTAGACCTTTAGAGTAGGCCATGTGCAAATGATCAGATTTTTTCTGTTCTTTTTCATCTGATTCTTACCCTGGATATGCAATACATTTTTTAAAGATTTACATTTTGTCTTATTGTTCACCTCCAGGAGAAAGCTCCATTTCCTCTGTTTGTTCTCCAGGAATCTTGATCTGTTCTGTTTAATTTTCTTTTGTTTCTATAGTTTTCCTACACTGCTTTCATAATCTCCATCTACCATTGCCTGAGGGGTAATCTCTATAAGAAGGGTCACACTGGTGAGAAGCTTCCTCAGTCAGTATTTTCCAAGCAAATTTAGTCAGGGATCCAAGAATGGGGTACTTAAAGTCTACAAAATTCCCTGGGTAGGGTATCAGAAAAGACATCAAAAGCTTCCCCAATGACTCCCTGAAAGCTGAATGTTTCTGGTCTGTCCAGAAGGATCTCCTCTAAAAAAAACTCTTCCCTGCCATCTCATGGAGATATTGTGTTTTTAAATCTCCACAGCCTCTGCCCATGTTTAGGGTAGTGTTGAAACAGTGATTGTCACTATTTTTGTCCAGAGCAGACAAAAATAGTGGCTAAGCACTGGGACCCAGTGATTTGAGTCCCCTAGTCAAAGCCATGATAAGTGCTTTGTTGCACCTTCCTTGTTCTAATAGTTCTAGGTTCAAATAGCATGATCTGGAAGTCTAATATAGGACCAAGAGAAAAGGACAGGATATGATAGACTGTAAAGTCAATCTGTATTAAATATCATACGGTGTTTAATTTTGAGGTGTTCCCATTTATCTATTTTTATCTTTCATTGTTAG
Source organism: Cabassous unicinctus (assembly GCA_029593785.1). Classification (NCBI taxonomy): domain Eukaryota; kingdom Metazoa; phylum Chordata; class Mammalia; order Cingulata; family Chlamyphoridae; genus Cabassous; species Cabassous unicinctus. The sequence goes on from JAQZBX010035134.1 coordinate 2,182, forward strand.
TGCTTTGAGTGTATGGGTTAAGAAACTAGCACCAATATAAGATATTTAAGATGTTTCCCTACATTTTCTTCTAGGATTTTTATAGTTGTAGGTTTGATCCATTTTGTGTTAATTTTTGTATAAGATGTGAGCAAGTGATCTACTTTATTTCTTTTAACTATTGATATCCAGTTCTCCCAGCACCGTTTGTTGAATAGACTGGTCTGACCCAACTGGGTGCGTTTGATAACTTTTGCAAACATCACATGACTGTGGATGTGAAGTTCTATTTTTGAGTTCACAATTCAGTTACATTGGTCAATACATCTATCTTTATGTCAGTACCTTATTGATATTACCACTTTAGCAAAGTATTATGCATTGAAGTCAAGAAGTGAGAGTCCTCCAAATTTGTTCTTCTTCTTGAATCATTTTTGGCTATTCAGTACCCCTTACCCCTCCAAATACTTTTGATAATTGACTTTTCCATTCCTGCAAAAATGGCTTTTGGAATTTTGTTGGGATTGCTTTAAAACTGTAGTATTCACATCTTAACATATTTAGTCTTCCAATCCATGAATACAGAATGTCCTTCCATTTATATAGGTCTTCTTTGGTTTCTTTTAGTCATGCTTTTTAGTTTTGTGAGTACAGGTCATTTTTGTCTTTGGTAAAGTTTATTCCTAAATATTTGATTATTTAGTCACCATTGTAAACGGAATTTTTTCCTGATTTCCTCCTCAGATTGCTTTTTAGTAGTGCATAGATACACTACTGATTTTTACATATTAATCTGGTATCTGGCTCTTTACTGTACTCATCTATTTGTTCTAGTAGCTTTGTTGTGGTCTTTTCAGGAATTTCTAGGTATAGCATCATGAAGATTGAAGAGAGAAAATTTTACTTCTTTCTTTCTTATTTGGATGAATTTTATTTCTGTTTCTTGCCTTATTACTCTAGATAGTGCTTCTAGCACAATCTTGAATAACAGTGGTGGCAGTGGGCATCTTTGTATTGTTCCTGATCTCAGCAGAAACACTTTCAGTTTTTGCCAATTAAGTACAATTTTAGCTGTGGGTTTTTCATATGTGTACCTTACCATGTTGAGGAAGTTTCCTTTTATTCTTTATTTCAGAGTGTTTTTATCAAGAAAAGATGCTACATTTTGTCAAATGCATTTTCTGCATCAATTGAGATGATCATGTGATTTTTCTTCAATCTATTAATGTGTGTGGAAGTATATTCAAGACCTTGTGGTAGTTGGTGGTTTCTCATACTTTACACACAAAGCATAAACAATAAAATAAAACATACATGAATGGGGCCTCTACAAAATTCAACACTTTTTCTTCAAATTACTTCCTTCATTAAGGTGAAAGTCAGACTACTAATTGGGAGAAATATTTAAGAAACCATTTATCATATAAGTGTTTGAGCTCCATGCTACATAAAGTGGTTATACAGCTAACTCAACAAAAAAAAAAGACAAGGAAGTCAATTGAAATAAAAATAAAATGGCCTAGAAATAAAAATGGCCTGAAAGCACATGAAAAGATACTCAAACCACTAGCTATCAGGAAATGCAAATAAAAACTGCAATGTCTTGCATTTCAAAATGTTCATTATTAAAGAAGTGAAAATTACATGTCCTGGAGAATTTGGAACACTCCTTCACTTATGGTAGGAATGTAAAATGGTGCAACCCTTATGGAAGTCAGTTTGGTGGTTGCTTCCATATAATCCAGAAGTCACACTACCAGGAATATATTCAGAAAACCTGAAAAAAAATGACCCAAATAAACATTTACACACTAATGTTCATAGTGGCATCATCCCAAACTGCTAAAAGATGGAAATAACCGAGGTGTCCATCAACTGATGAATGGACAAACAAAACGTGTTATATATATATATACAATGGGATACTATACAGGTATAAGAAGAAATCAAGTAGGGATGCAGAAACTTGAAGGCACTATGTTTAGCGAAATATGCCTGACACAGGAGGACAAATATTGCATGCTCTTACTAATACAAACTTAATATCATGAATAAACTCATGGAGTTAAACTATAGAGTATAGGTTGCTAAAAGATAGAATGTGAGTTGAAGGGGTAGCTGATGCTCAATGTATGTAGAATGTTTAATGAGGGGGATTTTGAATGTAGGGAGATGACTAGAATGAATTGTGATACATTCTAGTGGGTATGATCAAGCCTGCTGATTTATAAATGTGATTGTGGCTGAGAGGGATGGTAGCCTCGGGAGATTAATATGAACTGAAGGAAACTGAAATAATAATTTGGATGGTAGATGATAATTATGAGTGATAGTACAAGTAAAAAATATTCCTCTATTACAAGGTTTAAAGAATATGGAGATACATGGGAAAAATACAACTAATGTAATTTAAGTCTATAGTTAACATGAATATAGTAATATTTTTACAACAATGGCAAAGAAGATACTATATCAATGCTAAGGGCCAATCATGGGAATTTTGGGATTTTTCCAATTGGATTAATGAAAATGCTCTGAAATGGACTGAGTTGATGACAGCACAACTTTGCAAGGGAACTGAGAGCTGCAGAGTATACACTTTGATGGGCTGAACAAGGCAGTGAACTGTATAAAACAGTGAAGCCTGAGATGAATGATGGAATGTGATTAACAGTACAAATGTAAATATGTGATCTCATGAACTCTAAAAAAATATATAATAATAATACATGGGGCTAATAATAGGATGGTTTGTGAGAAAAAAACACCAAATATAAGCTTTGCACTATAGACACAAGTAATATTATGATGATGTTCTTTCATCATTTGTAACAAGTGTGTTCCAACAATGTAAGGTGTTGGTGGTAGGGCAGCTTATGTGACTCCTGTTAGGCATGTTGCTTGTTCTTAACACACAACTTCTCAAAAAAATATATAAAATTTCATATGGTATATATAAATACCAGTGCATTGTCATCTATAAGTATGGAGTTTTAATATGGATTTCCTGCATGGACCATGATTACAAGCCCCTAAATTATTGTATAGTGTGGATCAGTAAAACTAAATCCACAAGGGTTAGAACAGAGACAAATAAATACTGATCCATAGAGACATTTTCAAACCTCATTTATCATGGTCTACTGTTGCATATTGGATGTATTGTGAGGAAAATATAAGCTGAAGAAATCTTTAAAGACTATAGAAGGGTGTATAAGAAATTTGATTGGAAGGAGAGAAGGAAGAAAGTAAGAAATGGGGAAGAACTAGAAAGAGGAGAAAGAGAGAATAAACAAAGACATAAGAAAATAAGAAAAATAAAAGAAATAAAAGAAACAAAAACGTATACAAATATAATTCATCTTAAAAATTAAGTTAAAAACAGGACCTGATAAATTGAATGGTAGACAAAGCTGGAAGCACAGTATTAGTAAAGTGAAAGATAAATGTGAGGAATTTACGTTATTGTGGATGTAGTTAACACAATCTATAATTTATTTATCTGCGTGGTGTGAAGTAATAGTCAAAGTTATTTTTTCCTCCGTTTTGATATCCAGTTGACACAGTGTCATTCTGAAAAGATATGCACACCAATGTTCATAGCAGCATTGTTCACAATTGCCAAAAGTTGGAATCAGCCACGGTGCCCATCAACAGATGAATGGATAAGCAAAATGTGGCACATACATACAATGGAATATTACTCAGCTGTTAGAAGGAATAAAGTGCTAACACATGGAATAACATGGATGAATCTTGAAGACCTTATGTTCAGTGAAGCAAGCCAGGCATTGAAGGAAAAACAGTTTATGACCTCATTGATTTGAATTGAGGTAAGATAACAGTTTCTGAGAACCACTGACTGAAAGATAGGCTAACCAGGAAGAAAGAGAGAAGGGTAGGCTGTGAGCCATCACCCATATGGACATTATCTATGGTAAATTGAAAGAGTATAGCTACATATTGAAGGATAGGACAGATGGGTAGAGATTTTACTGGGTTCAGTGGTGGAAGATTAACAGGTGGGTTGATTAGGAAGGACAGGTTAGAATAACCAGGACATGTAAATATGAATCTTGTCATCCCATGAGCCAAGACAGTGAAGAGTCATATGCCCCAAGGGGTGGGGAGGAAGGAACAGAAAAGATCAAATGGGGTATGTAATGGTCATGGGAAATATTCTTCATTACCTTACATTAGAAATGAAGTAGATTATTTTAAAGTTAATCATGTCTAATCATCAAAGGACACTATTAAAAGAATGAAAAGAGAATTCCAGATCGCTTAATAAGATGTTTAGAATACAAATGTCTGACAATAAACACATACCCACATTGTATAATAAATTCCTAAAAAACAATAGTAAAAAATAAAGCAATCCAATTAGAAACAAGAGCATAATCTATGAATATGTACTTCACAGAGCTAGGCAAATAGTCAATATGAAGTTCTTCAACTGTTTTAGGGCTCATGAAAATGCAAATTAAATTTTTACATTATAATAACATCTCACAGATCATACAATGTCTAAATGGAACAGACAATTTGTGGAGGACAGAACTTTTCATTACTGCTGGTGGGTATGTAAATATATGTGATTAATTGGGGAAGGTTTTTTGGCATCTCAAAATAAAGACATGATGAAAGAAAATATGAATGGAATTGATTACATGAAAAAAATCTACATGAAAAACACACCATAATGAAGGGGGAAATATTTAAATTTTCATTTGTATTGTATTTTATATCATTTTTACTATATTAAATTTTGAGAAAATACATAAAATGTAACAGAAAGGACAAATGCTTCATTCTCTTGGCACCCATGGAGGCGGTGCTCATGACTCTGGGATTATTCAGACCCTGCCCACAACTTTTCTGGTTGTGAGTGAAAACCCTAAGGAAAAGTGTTGTCAATGTGCTATTAACCATGCAACTGCTGGAGTTAGTAATTTTGAAAGTTGCAATTAACGACTTCATCCAGAAAAGAGTGGGCATTGCTGGACACATTCCAGAGAAAGCTGTTGAATGATGTGATGCTGGAGAATATTGGTCATCTGGTCTTAGTGGGAAATCATGTCTGCAAATCAAATGTATGTTCCCAGTTGGAGCAAGGCAAGGAACTGTAGAGAGAATGAATTCGATTCTTCCAAAACCAGAATTCAGTCAGTGAAAGTGCTCTAAAAGAAAACAAGAACCATCATCCACACAACTTATCTGCAAGAAAGACACATCTGCCATCACGTAATTGGTAAGCTTCATGGGTGTGAACACTGGTTTTAGAAATAAAAACCTGTGAGTGGAATAAACTAGGATTTCAGTTCAATTACATGAATTTAAGTAAGTTGGTTTTAAGTGATAATCCAGAAAATGGAGGGAAAAATTAACTTGAACACAAAAGTAAAACCTGGATTTGTATAAAAGTTAATTCCATAAACATGGCTCATATAACTAATGTTTTAAACATTATAAAAACTTAAAAATTGATGAAATACATCTGCATTTAGGATGCTACAAATGAGAGGATCTCTGTACATGAAAGAGAATAACATGGTAATTAGCTACTATTGGAAAGATTTTAATTGGAGGTTGTCATTGAATGATTATTCTTGAAGTCATATGAAATGAATATATAATTATGAACAAAAGCCTTTTATTTCTCTCATCTACGTCTCAGAAGTAGAAATATAATACTCAAAAGAATTGTATTACCTGTAGTAAACTCCAGAAGATTTTACTCACAGATTCAGAATGACTCAACATATGTTATCTTACAAGGGAAAGAAACCCTACTCCAGGGAATCTATTTGCAAATCAACTCAGTAACTAATGATGTTTTAATCCACAAAAGCAAATTCTCAATAGAGGTAAGTCATATGAGTGTCATGTAATTGTTAAATAGTTTTTTCAGATCTCTGGCCCTACACATTACAGTGGAACTCACATCAGAGAGAAACCCTGTGAATGCCATCTATGTGAGAAAGCCTACATTTGATGTTCCACCCTAAAAGAACATGGGAGAACTCACATTGGAGAGATATCTAATGAAAGCCATCTATGTAGGAGAGCCTTCTCTCATTCTTCTGCCCTCAAGAAACATGAGCAGACTCACACTGGAGGAAAACCTTATGAATGTCATTTGTCTGGGAAAGTATCTACCCCTTATTCTAGCCTTAGATGGCATGTGAGGACTCACACTGGTAAGAAATCCTAAAAAATGTCATCTATGTGGAAATGCCTTCACTCAGTGTTCTGTAATGGGACAAAATGAGAGAACTCACAATGGAGGGAAACCTTGTGAATGTCATCAATGTGGGAACACTTTCACTCATTTTTCTGTCCTGAAAAAAACATGAGAAAATTCATACTGGAGAGAAAGCATATGAATGTCATCAACATTTAGTCAATGTTCTTACCTTAGATTGTATGAAAGAACTTGTATTATAAATGTTTGGACTAAAGAAGAAATTTCAGCCTTTAGTTAACCTTTAAACATACTAGAGAGCTCACACACTGGACAAACACTGTTTTAATCAAGCTCGTAGAGATCATCCTGGCTACTTCATAAATTTAAGCCAATTCATATTGGAAAGAAGGAGTATACATGTCACCTACATAGCAAATCCTTAAGTAGATGGTCTGATTATATAGAACATGAAAGAACTCATAATATAAATAATATGAAAGTGGAAGACTATTTTATCAACTATTCCACTTGAGAGACATGTATATACCAGAGCATGAAGCCCCTTAAGGATATGCCATATATTTCATGTTGAAGATGTTACTTATGAAAAATCACACAAAATCTTTTAAATATACAGCAATACTCATAGGGCAAGTGAAAATTCATACATTTAAAAACTCCTATTAGTATCATGAATGAAGTCTTCAGGGATCAGTCATTCCTCAGCATCAATATTTTATTCTGAGGAAACAAAAATCCTAAAGTCAATTAAGGAAAAGCTTCAGCTGGATTTCCATCAGAAAATTCAGAGTGGAAAATATGGATATTTTAGCATACAATTCAGTAGAGAGAAAACTTTTGAAAAAACTTACTATTGAAATTATGTAGGAAAACAATGTGAAATTGTGAAGTGATATGGGTATCCTGAATGATGATTTTTGTGAGAAGTAATATGAAGAGATTAACTCATTAGATTAGTACTTGCTTATATGTAAGCAACAAGTGTTGTTTCTGCAAATCTTAGATGTTGGCTATGTTCTCATTTTGTTTTTATGCAATTCTAAAGGCAAAAAATACGTGAATCAATCAGAAAATACCTTTGAATGTTAACTCAAATATTTAGAACATATTTTTTTTCTTTCTTTTATCTTAGTTATGTATAGATGTTCATCTTAGTTATATATATGTTACATCTTATATCAAATATTTTGTTTTATGTATATTAATGACAAGAATATAACAAACATGGATAAATAAATGCATAGAGCTATAGAACACAAAGTGTGAAGTACGGACAATAGTTAATTATATAATAATATTTCTTCATCAATTGTAAGAAAGTACAACACTAATGTAAAATGTTAATAATAGGTAAATCTGCATGTATATGGGGGTCTTACATGGAAGCTCTATACTTTCTGTTTGGCTTTTCTGTAAACCTAAAACTGCTCTAATGAAAATATGAAGCAATACAAAGCAAAACAAACCCAATAAAGGATAAATTTAAAACAGTTAAAAATAACTACATATTCCTTCAAAATTAGACACAGAACCTCTATGAATTAAAAATTGACCCTGAAGAATTACTACCTATAATATAATAGCATATTTTCAGGATATATTTTATTGCACATTTTTGTTTAATAGCAATATTTTTGAAAATATCTTAACCCTAATATATAAAGCATTAGTTGTGTAAACTATGGCATGTATAAAAAATGGAGTAATCTTCACCTGTAAGAAATAATGAATATATATTCTCTCATTAATTGTAACAAAAGTATTACAGTAATGCTAAATATTAAAAAATGGATGGAGTATATGGGAATTCTGTATTATTATTCTGTAAACATAACTTCTTTAATAAGACAAAGAAAATGAATGATTAATACAATCTCTATGAATTTATATATAATGATTTCTAGCACATAATGGTAAGTGTAAAAGTCAATTACATGAAGTATTATGTAGAATGTGATGTATTAAGTCAGTATACAAAAATCTGCTGATTCTTTTAACAGAATGAATCACGGGCAAGGTAAACAAATAAACCTTGAATCTGGTTTCTTTCAAAGTGTTGAGCAAAGGGAGAGAAGACAGAAGTGAGTGGCACTTCACTAAGTATAAATTTTTGGGGTGAAAGAGGGTATGTATTTTACCTTTGAGAAGTTTATTTTCTACATGTTCAAAAATTAAAATTTAGACAGGAAATGTCATAAAAATTCTTAAAATTGAATGCAGGCTGAAGCAAATGACATAACTACATTTCAACTGCAGACATAACCATGTTGAAAAGATAAATAAAAACATTATAACCAACTTTTGAGAAGAGTAATTTAAACATTCCACCTCATTCTAGGGGGAAAAAAAGAAACAAAAATAAATCTTCAAGATCTGTTCTCTATGGTGTTATGGTTAAACACAGAGTGTTATGTGTGTTTAAGGGTCATGTAAATGAGTAATTTTTTTCATATTGTTTGGGTTCAGTTTCCAGTGTGGAATAATGGGGGAAAAAAGCACGCAAGAACTTAGAAATAATCTTTATGAACTTGTAATATAAATATTCCTAATAAGATCTAGAATCAATGAAATCCCTAGAGCAATGAGCAAATCAAAGGCCCATATTTTATTTTCCAAATACTGATTATACTGATTTCTCCTTTTATACTCACAAGTGTTTATTCCCCAGAACCATTTTGCAGTGCTACTCCAACCTGACACAAAACATTAAAGAAGATGAATGGCTTATTTCCATTAAAGAAAATAGAGAACCATTTGATAAATAAGTGCTTCTGAATGTGATCCTTATGTATTATTCTGCTCCAGAATACTAACCTCAATCTAATCATAAGGAAACAACAAAAAATTCCAAATGAGGAAAAATTCCTTCCAATAACTGTCCCATGTTCTTCACAAATATCACTGCCATTAAAGGAAAAGAAAGTCTTAAGAACCGGTTATAGGAGACTAAATGAACACACCAACTAAAAACAACACCTAATCCTGGATGGCATCCTGAACTGAAGTGGAAAACACTCTTAAGGGTGCAAATTAATAGAAGGGAATATGGATACAAAAATATATGAAAGAATTTTATCAATATTTATTGTCTTGATTGTGATATCTGAACTGTGACAAAATATAAAAAAATAATGGGATCAAGTTAAATTTATTTGAGAGTTCTTTTTCATATTTTTGTAACATTTCTGAAGGTTTGAATTTACATCAGAATTTGAAAAGTAAAGTATATTATTGTTAAATAAAAAATATATAAAATGAAACATGTCCCTTATTCAATGATTACAAATTATCTTTTTCATTTAATATCAAGTCAATATGCTCATAATTTAATGTGAGTCCCTGCTTTCTACAGAATAAGTGTGTTCCTGCTCAGAGTAGTGGATAATGCTCTCTTCCTGGTCTTTCAGACTCACTTGGAAGATATAATAACATAAATGAATACATTCAACTAGATTGGCTGAAATGATGAAAATGTATCATCATAAGTCAAATATACCTCTCTAATTTTCAGTTCAGTGACCTAGAATAATTTTTCAGCATATCAACATAAAAAGTGATTTCCTCATAGGGATTTTCTGGATAAAAAGCTATGCAATAATCCTTACCCCCAAAAATTTACTTTCACTCCTTACTTAAGTATTTTATTTTATTCACTGGAGGTTTGATAAACAAACATTGGGAAATGAAACTCAGATAATGTGTGTTACTTTGATTCTCAGGTAGAGACAGAATTTTGAGATGTATGTATTCTTTTTGATAGGAAAGTTCATTGGACTTTGATGTTTACATGGTTTTTAATTCAAGGAATTTTCTACATTTCCAGGACTATCAAAAAGAAATATATTAAATGAGGTTCAAGGAAAATACTTTGTTTTTAAAACCCATTTTGCAGAGCCTGTCACACATGAGGAACACAACTAACATGAATCAATGCTACGAGTACTGCAGTATGTATAAGGAAGATGATTTCATTATAAAAGTAGAGAACAACTATATTTATTTAAGATTTTGTTCTGGAATTAACCTGATTTTTCCCAAATCAATTCAACAATTTTTTTTCCTAAACTGCAAGCATTTTAAATGAATTATCTAATTTTTTCTTCACAATGAAATATTCACAATTTTAATTCAAAAGGTCAAGATCTTATTAATCGTTCATGGTAAAAGTCTATATCTCATAAACCAAAACTATTTCTTTTATTTTTACTTATATCAGTTTATTTTGATATTATATTCCATATTTCTAATATTCAAATTGTCTCATATTCATGAAAACAAAATTCAATATTTCAAAAATAAAAATATGTAAATGAGGTAATAAAACTCATATAAAAGACTATTAGCAGTAATATTTTCATGATGTTCTTTCATCGTTTGTAAGAAATGATCTAAAACAATGCAATGTATTGGTGGGGTGATGTATGGGAATTCTGAATGTTATGATGCTTGTTTGGAAACTTACAACTTCTCTAATAAAAAACATCATTTGACAAAAAATCTCATTGGCTTCTCTATATTACAATTCATACCATTAACTCTTTGTGGAAGACTGATCTAATTTCATTAATTAAAATATTTTCTTTGAATTATGTAGTAGGCAAATTGAATTTTGCTACTATATTTCAAGCAGAAAGTGTTTATTTAATAGAGTCTTAAAATATACATTTGTGAGAAATGAGAGGTCCTCTTAGCAGGATTCCAGGTGATGGGGTGGAATGGGGCTTCTAAGGGATGGCACCACTGGTTGGCTATGCCAGATAAACCCAGTGGCAGAAAGAAGATTCTCCCCTGCCTCTGAATCAGGCTAGAACTACTATCTGCCAAGCCAAGAACAAGTACTCTTCCCTTCCTATTCGTCATCTACTTCATCTTCCCTGAAGACTTGGTTGATTTGATTGCTTGGTAAACAGAGAACCAGAATTGTAGTCTGCCAGATTGACTTTGTTGCAGTTTCTCCTGCTTTTTACCATTTCATCTTTTTCCCAGGGAATTGAGAGAAGCCTGGAAGGTCATATGGTAAGTAACTGCTGTGGAATGATCCAATGGAAAGAACTGTAGGTTTGGAAGGGGAACATTGCAGAAGTGCTAAGATCATCTGACCACTTGCAAGGGATGAAGGGTTGTTCTTAGAAGCATAGTGTCCATATCTTTAATTTAGGACTTGCTGAAAACCCCAAGAATGATATCTTAAAATGTAACAGATGACAATTTAATCAAAGTATTGAACATTGTATAAAATGGTCCTCTAGTGAAACTGAGTTTTCAGTGGCCCAGGTTTTTCTTCCTTCTTTAAACACCTGCCATGTTCCACTAATTTTCAGGATATCATTTTCTCAGTTCTACATTGGTTAGAGACAATTCAAATTAATTCAACAAAATCCAACTTTACAGGCTTAATCAATGACATCATTATTTTCTCATTTAACACAAAAATTAAAAGTAGGAACTGTGGACTCATTCCTTCTAGTTCAGCATTTCTATTACTTACCAGGAAGATAATGATTATAGGCTAACAGCCTCAAAAGACATGCTACTCGTGACAATGACATTAGCATTAACTCTAACCCAGTATCTAATCCTCTTCTAGTTTAAACAGTCAAATGTCTTCCCAGAAAGGATTCATATGATTTCCTATATGCCATTGTTGCCTGATATGTCCCTGTGACCATTTTCTGATTAATGGAATGTAAGCCAAAGTGCCCTTTCTACAGATCTTAAAGAGAGGAGGTGAATATTCTTTTATTTTTTCTTTCCCACTGACTGAAAGATGGACCTATCAGCTGTAAGGGGGCAGCCTTCCTAGATCATGAGATGAACTTAAGGTTGGGGCTTAGGGATGTGAGGGATAACAAAATTGAAGAAAGAGATTTTCTGATACCATGGACTTATATAACAACCTTGTAATTCCTGAATCTGAAAGTTATATTTATTTCTTAAAATACCATTATTTTATTTTCTGTTACTCATTGACAGAAGTAACTTTTATAAAAAAATATATCCTTTTAAATCATAAAAGGAAGAAAGTTCCAGATGCCACACACCATAGAAGTATGTCACATAACCATTTCTCCCATTGAGCTCTTGAGTAATAAAAATTTATTTTTAAACCAGAAATATTGATAACCTAAACAAATCAAGAATCCAATAGGAAGGTGAATAAATACTGAGTGGGCCAAGGCAAGTGACATCACAGGGATCTATCAAATACTCATGGCAAATTTTAAAGCTTATTTTGAATGAATAGAAGCAGTCCCTTTCAAGTCAGACAAAACATGATGGTTCTACTTAATGTTATATTGGAGATTACTGCAATTTAAAAAGAAAATTGCACAAATAGGGAGTAAATAAATAGTTCAGAAAGGAAGACATTAAAATATTTATTTTAACATATGGAGAATCTAATAAGGGTTAAAACAAATCTAATCAAAAGAAATTAATCAGAGATTTCAACAAATGTGCTGGACATAAGAAAATTTTCAATAACCAATAATATTCTTAAATATCAATCAAAACATTTTATAAACATTAATGAAAAAGTAATAACACAGTCTATAAAATATGCAAATATCATTATAATACATATGGTGCAAGAAATCTTTACATTAGTTTACAAATATTAATAGATATATGAGAAGATGAAAATAAATGTAGTATTGTCAATTCTCATTATTGTGGTAATCATGGTCTATTACTTCACCAAGGACACTGAATTAGTGAATATTGAACCATTTCTCCTAGGGTAAGTAAATTCAGGGTTATTTTTCTGTGAGCATTTAGTCACATTTTTGTCAACAGATACATGCATAACCTTGTTTTATGTGTTTCTCTTTAAAGACACCTTATTTTAATATATATTGTTGATTCATTATTATTGATATTAGCTGCAACAACTCTATAACTCATACCTGAATAAAACATATTTAATACACATGTATTCTCTGTAAAGCTCATCACAGCCTTCTTGCACTTAGGAACACTAGCCAGAAATTTAGCAGTAAACTTGAGTATCACTTAAAACAGCAAAATCACCAAAAACTGTAATGCAAATATGTGAAAAATATGACTCTAAAAATATGATGAAAAGTCCATTTGTTTATAAAAGCTGAAAGGAGAAGGCTGAATGTCACCTTGCTTGACCACACTAGAAATTTCTGCATTAGGTAATTATAATTTTTCAGCACTTTTCTTATGTCTATGCATACCCACAGATGGCTGTGAGTATTATTTTCAGATTTACAAAAGAAAAATTAGTGCTTAGGTGGATTCACAAATACAGTATTCCTTAATAATGAGAACTGATTTTAAATAAATTTAAAATGCATAGGTGAGGAAATCAATGAAATAAATATGTCAAACATTCTCCATATAGCCTGTAACTTTAATGCAATTTCAGTAATCATGTACTGGAGAGTCTGGTATGATGTCCATCAGTATTTGAAGATGAGAAGAGAATTACCTGCAAGGTACCCTATTTATTATAAAGCTGCAGGTTATAGAGGTAATGGAGACTTTCCAATCTTACTGAACATAAAAGAAAGAATTCAACCTGAAGCACTCTGGGATAAAGAAAATATAGAAAAAAAGAAATAAATTAAAATTTGGTAGTGGTAACCATTTTTAGGATGTTATGTTTGTTTGGAGACATGAGATAAAAGAGATATAGAAGCAATTCTTTTATCAATCTCATATTCTAGATTTTTTCTTTACATTTTAGTTTTTAATTTTTATTTTACTTTATTATTCCCTAAGCAAAAAGGGTGGGCCTTTTTAAATGCTTGGGCAGTTGATGCTGTGTTTTGTGTCAGTGGAGAAATTTGGCAGAATCCATCATTTTGAAAGAGTCCTGGATCTTCAGTGGAAGAACAAAATAGTACCATGGCTATGTGTTTGATAATAATGGCAAACTAATCTGAGGATGAATCTTATTAGGTGGAGGCTAGTACTTGGCAAATACAAATGCTCTTACCATAAATGTGGACAAGAACTATTCTGTCTTAATTAATTTAACTTTGAAATTTAGGTGTTATGATGATAAAATGGTATACTTTGACATAAGTCAGTTCATCAAAAGCTATTCCTCAAACAGCATGACTCCTGACAGCTCTAGAAACATCTAGACACTATAGGCAGGGCAGAAAATCTCAGGCATTCAACATCCTATCAGTGGGCCTTACTTTGGAATATATGTTCCCCAATGTAACAGAGTCAGACTCATTTATAATTTCCCTAAACATGGCTTTTTCGCCCCTTTTATTTGAACCCCTAATTAGCATTATATTCATTAAATATATGTTCCAGACACTTTAATCTCAGTTTGTTCATATGTAAGTTGCACCCTGAATCTTAGCAGAATTGAAACACCCAATGAAATTTCCCAGGCCAACTAGCAAAAGGATGATAATGGACAATGCCCATCTCCCAAAATAGACAGTATCCACAACTGCAAGCAAGACAGTTCCATCCATCTGCCCCATGGGATCTAAGACCCATCTCCATCAGAAAAAGAGTGGGAATAATCATCCCAAAATCCTCAAGATTGAGGAATGAACAAACATAAGGGGGAATGAATCTATAGACTAAAGCACACTTATTTTTCTAGCAATGGAAGAACTTGTATCATTGGTGCAAAGGCAGTGGCCACTAGAGGTTCTGAGAGGAGGGAGAGAGAAGAATAGGTGTAACATGTGGCATTTTTGGGATATTGAAATTGTCTTGCATGATATTACAATGATGGATACAGACCATTAAAATAAAATTGTGCAGTGAGAAGTGTAAATTATAATGTAAACTATAGACCATGGTTAGTAGCAATGCTTCAATATGTATTCATCAATTGTAACAAATGTACAACAATAGTGAAATTTCTGTAAAGGGGGAAATTGGGAATGGGGAAGAGGATGGGGTATATGGGAATACTCAATATTTTTGATATAACATTTATGTAATCTAAAGCTTCTTTATTTTTTAACATTTTAACATATATTTTTATTAGAGAAGTTGTGAACCTACAAAACAATTATACATAATGTGCAGAATTCCCATACAACACCCTTCCACCAACACCTTACATTGTTGTGGAATATTTACTACAAATTATGGAATAACATCATCAGATTATTACCACTAACTATGGTCCATAGTGTACATTTGGTATATTTTCACCATACCTCCCCTAGTATTAACACTATGTAGTAGTATTGCACATTTGTTACATTTCATGAGAGAACACTCTCATATTTGTACTGTTAATGACAGTTTATCTTCTTTGAAAAACTAAAAACATTGAAAAAAAATATTTTGTTCATGACTAATTTGCCAAATGAGCAAATTTAAAAAAAACTAATTCTTCAAAAGGCAAACACTAAATTCATGGATTTATCCAAGACTTAGCTTTTATAAACATTTAGCAAACTCTGTAAATATACTTACTACCTTCCCCCACAATATGGGCATAATTTCTGGAGATCAATCTCCCTGACCCTGAAGAATTATTACCAAATATTAATCAGGAATGCATTTGGAAAAAGACCTTGACCAAAATGGGGAAATATTAATTTAAAAAGATTGTTTATGTCTAAAATATTTCAAAGTGAGTCAGGAGGTCATTCTAGAGGTTAAGCTTATGCAGGTCTCAGATTTCACTAACTGCCACAGTAAACAAAACCTCAAACAAATGTATGGGGGAAAGTGCCACGGTACAGACAGGACACTGGACATTGTGGTGAGGAAAGGTAAAATGTCAAAAAAAAATTTTTTTTTAACATTTTTCATTTTTTCTAATATCCTAATCTTTTAATTTTAGTTTTTAAAAAATTTTCTGTATTTTATCTCTTATATTTTAACTTATCATTTTTGTTTCATTTTCCTATTAATTGTATTTGGCTCTTGTAAGGGCTTCATTTTTGAAGAAGCTTTGGATCTCAGTAGGGTTACAATTGGGGCAGGGGAGGATCATTGGTGTGGGGTGTCAGTGGTGGGGGATGCATGGGAGGAAGTTCACCTGAGCATACATATAAGGTTAATGAAAAAAATATTCAAATGTTCAGGGAATATTGTCACAGTGGGTGGAGACTCACACAATAACCAAGAGAATTCTGAATTCCCATCCTGGAGACCTCTGCCACATTATGTAATGTAGCACCCATGGTCCCCCAAGTGCAGGGACAGTGACTGGTGAAGGAGAATGATCCGCTAATGGGCCCTTGATATTAACAACTAGGCTTATGAGCCTTTGCTCTTGATATTGAAATTAGCCTATTTTTAGGGGATGCCTAAGAGTTGCCTCTTGAGAGCCTAATTTTGCTCAAATGTGACCTCTCTCTAAGCCACACTCAGCATATGAATGCATTATCTTTCTCCCAGGATGGGACATGACTCCCTGGGATGAGCCTCCCTGGCACTGAGGGATTGCTTCCAAGTACCAACTAGCAATGCAACAGGGAAAAGACCTTGAATACAAGGGGGGAAACGTAAAGATAATGAGTTTACATGACTAAGGAAGTTCAAAATATATCGGGAGGTCATCCCAGAGGTAATGCTTATGCACACTCAGCAGGATCTCCTAGACTTCCAAAGTGGATACTATCCCAAATAGGGGGCTCCTGAGATTTCTGGAGACACCGAGGTCCTATGGTCAGGTGGATAGCTCTAGAGTTTTGTGCCTTGCCAGTGGGCCCTACTTTGCAGTTTGTGCTCCTGAGAGTGACAAAGTTGGACTCAGTTATGTCTTCCCTGCACATGGCTCATCTGTCCCTTCTATTTAAACCTATACTTGGTGCTGGAGTTTGTAGGTATACATCCAGAGTCTCAAGTCTTTGGGCTTTCCATGTGCCAGCTGGGCCTGGAACCCCGACAGAGTTGCAACACCTACTCTATTGTTCATTGGACTCACCCAGGACAACTGGCAGGGAGATGATAAAGGACAATGGCCATCCCAGGGAATGGAGAGAATCTACAGCTGCAGGCAGGATAGTCCCACCCATCTTCCTCTTGGGATATAAACCCTCTTTCAATTGGAGGTGGAGTGGATGTCACCTTCCCAGAATCCTCGGGAATGGGGGAAGAGCTATGGAGTAGAGTGGACTTACTGGTATTCTACTATAGACATATTGTGGCTCTAGCAATGAAAGAAATTACAACATTGTTGGGGAGCCAGGGGCCACAGTAGCCTCTGTGGGCAGGGAAAGGGAAAAACAGTTGTAATTCAGGGGAATTTTGGGGACTTGGGAATCACCCTGAGTGACGTTGCAATGACAGATATAGGTCATTTTATAGCACCACATAACATGCCGAACTGTATGGTAGAGAGTGTAGAATACAATGTGAATTATGGTCCATGCTGAATATCAAAGCCCCAGGATGTATTTATCAACTGCAATGAATGTGCCACATTAATGAAGCATGTTTATGTGGGAGGGTGTGGGAGATGTGGGTAGTGGGGCATATAGTAATCCCAGTACTTTTTTTTTTTTTTGTAAAATTTATGTAATCTAATTATCTTTTAAAAATAAAGAATTTCTTTTAAAAAAGTGCTCCTGAGGGCTCTAGGCACATATGGACAACAGAGTCAAAGCACACAATATCATGAAATCAACATCCTTTTGGTGGACACTATCTGGAATATATGATACTATATCTCCCCAATGTAACCTTGTTATACTAATTTATAATTCCCTTTATCATGATCCTTCTTCTCCTTTTACTTGAACCTAAACTTTTCAATGTACCTGTTAAGATATTTCTCAGAGACTTAAATCTTCTGATTGTTCAAATGCTGGTTGAGCTCTGAATACTAAATCCTACTCTCCAGGTCTTGGACAACCAACTGAATGGTGATGATAGAGTGATCCCATCCTAAAAAGTAAACAGTGTTTGCAGCTGTGGAAAGGATAATTCCTTCCATCTGTCCAGGTCCCCTCTTGGTATGTGGTGGTCAGATCTGACCTCATCCTAGGGCTCTCAGGATTGGGCAGTGAACAATCATGGGGGGTGGTAATGGACCAAAGTAAATTCATTGTTATCATGGATGCTATTTTGTGCTGACAAAAGAACATGTAACACTGATATAAATGTAGTGATTGCCAGGTGTTCAGAATGGAGAGGAGAATAAATGGGTAAAACAGGACATATTTGGGGGGTGAGGGTTTTCTGTGTAATACTGCAATAATCGACACATGACATTTCACATTTGTCAAAGTCTATAAAACTGTACAGTGCAAATTGGAAATCTAAAAAAAAGGAAATATTTTCTAAAGTCAAGTCAAAAAAAGCTACTTTTCCAAACATGTTCTTTTTTTATTAATTAACCTTAAAGTTTATAGCAAATTATTCTGCATGATGTGGATTAACAGACTTTCAACATTTATTGCATTAATATTCAAACATGAGATTTAGACTTTATTTTTGAATTTTTTAAACTCTTCTTTGCTTCTTTGTTTTAGCTTTAGTTTTACTGAAACAATTTTACCCAGATATCTGTTAGCCCAGTGGACAGATTCTGTAAGTTGCATGTGAATTCTTTACTTGTTTCTGACTTCAGATACTGAAAACTTTTTGTGAGTTTTTTTTTTAATTCCAAAATAATCATTTAATTGAGTCAGAAAAAAATTGTGTTGATTATAAGAACACAAATTAATGGGCCTTTTGAAAATGTGTTTAAAATTACTGGAACCTATCTTTTCTTCTCTCCCTTTTAGTTCAGGATGGCAGTGCTTCATTTCATACAAATTATGCAGGAATTATGCTGATTTTGTGTGTAGTTCACAGGGATCCAAACCATCAGGCAGTAGAACTTTCCATAAATGTTTCCTATAAATCTCCATTTCCAATATTTACTTCATCTGAAATGTATGACATTACTTGACCACAGCACAGAAATGAGGTCTAATAGCAAATCATGACCCCCAAATCTGAAAAGCCAGGTGAATCCAGAGATTCAGCCAAAATTATCTTACCTGTAGTAGATGCTGCTGTATCTGTAAACTGGTAAGATAACTTATATAGTAATTTTGACAAATTGCTGGAGGCCAAAAGTAGACTAGCATGAGAGTAAGAAACCACCGAGGGCCACAATCTTAAAGGGTCCCTGCACTTTCATAGATATTACCTCCAAATCCTGCCAGTTTCTCACAGTGAAGTTGAATAAATATCCCCTTGTAGCTCTGGCAGGGAAAGAAGAAAAAGTAACCATTATGAATTATGTACTGAGTTTTCTCCACAGCAAAATGATAGAGAAAAGACTTCCAGAGTCTTAACCTTTCTATGGAAAGGACATTTATACAACTCTTACCCTTTTTCACATTCCTGGCTCCCCTGATGTGGGTTAAGAAATATTTAAGAAGATCACAGTCCAGGTGACCCACTGAAAGTCTCAGAATTAAACACTGGATTATAGAATCCTCCTCTTCCCCAGTTCTAACCACCACACAAACTCTGCTCTTTGATAAAAAACATGGATTACAGCAAAAAGAGCTGCAAGTCACAGACTCTGAGGAGGAATTCCTTGGGGAACCAAAAGACAGAGGAGACATGAATAAGGGTATCAAAGGATGTTGAAACTTCTGTCACTTACATTAAACATTAAACAAAGCCAAATTCCTAGAAAGATTAACATATAATATGGAACTAAAGATCTTTTAAACTCACTGTATTAATCAGTCTTCTCTAGATAATAGAAATAACAGGATACATGTATACATATGATTTATTATATATAAATATATATGTATATGATTTATAATTTATTTTAAGACATTTGACTCACATAATTGTGGAGGCCATCACGTCTGAAATGTATAGGGCAGACTGGCAGGCAAGAAATTCCAGGAAGAGTGATATAACAGTCTTGAGTTTGAGTACTATAGGGAAAGCTAGAAGGCTGGAAGTTCTATGAGGATATGATGTTTAAGTCTGAAGTCCAAAATCCATACAGAGGGGAGTGGTCTGGAAAGTTGAAAACAAATAAATGCTATAGTCCTGAGGCAGAAATTCTCCTCTTTATAGGAAGCTTAGTTATTAACTCATGAATCCTCACACAATTAGATGAGGGTCATCTACCTAGTGAAAGACAACTGACTGTAGATGTTAATCACATCTACAAAAAAAATTCACAGAAACATCTAGTTCAATTTTGATGAAACAACTGAATACCATAATCTAATCAAGTTGATATATAAATTTAACCATTACACTCTGTTCAATTACCTAATGCCTCACATCTGGCTTTCAGTAACAAATTAGACCTTTCAAAGCATGAGAATATACACACTCTGATGGCACAAAATATACAACAGAACCAGTCAAATATGACACAGATTGTTTTTAATTATCAGAAAGGAACTTTAAAATAACTATCAGTAGACAACATGCAGGAATAGAAGTGTAATGGAAGCAGAAAGATGAACAATTAATAAATAATCAAAAGGAAATACTGGATATCAAACATTTTAACAAATTGAAAATACCTTTGATGGGTTTATAAGCAAGTTGAACATGGAAAGGAAAACAATCAATGTATTTAAGATATAACAATAGAAGCCTCCCAAACTAAATATAAAGAGAAAAAGTGAATGAAATATAAATAGGTCTTTCAGAAACTGTGGGACAATTTCAAAATGTGTAGCAATAGCATAATTGGGACAACAGATATAAAGAAAGAAGAGAACAAAGGAAATACCTGAAGTAATAGTGGTCAAATATTTCTAAAGTCAATGACAGACACTACCTAAAAAATCCAGGAAGCACAGATAACCTTAAGTAGGATAAATATTTTTAAAATTCCATAGCTAAGTTTATCATATTCAATAATGGCAGAACATGAAAGGCAACAAAATATCCTGAAAGAAGCTAGAGGCAAGAAATTTGCTTACCTCTAAAGAAATAAAGGTCAGAATAACAGATCACTTCTTTTCAGAATTCCAACAAGAAAGTTGATAGTTGATAGTAGGAGTGAAAGGAAGTATTGCAGAGAAACAAAAACAAAAACTAGCAAATTACAATTCTATACACACTGAATTTATCCTTCAAAAGTGAAAGAGAAATAAAAACTTTCTTAGATGATCAAGAAGTGAGGTAACATCACCAGCAGATATGACATGTGAGAAATTTTAAAGGAAGTTATTCAGAGAGGAGGAAAATTATATAGGTCAGAAACTTAGATCTAAGTAAAGAAAGCTAGAACAGCAGAGAAGGAATAAATGAAGATAAAATTAAATCCTTTATTTTTCTTATTCATAATTTGTCTAAAAGTTAACTATGCTTAAAGTAATAAAAAAGCCATGTATTACAGTTATATCATATGGATAAGTGAAATGAATGCCAGCAATGTCCTAAGTAATGGAAATAGGAATTGAAAATATTTTGTTGTAAGATACCTACCTTATACAAGAAGTGATATATTGTTATTTGAAAGTTAACATAGATTTGCTTAAAAATATATACTCCAAAATGTACAGAAACCTGTAAAAATAATTTAAAAGAAGTACAATTGATATGATAAACATAGAGTTGACCTGAAAAGCACTAACAATCTATTTGATTGGAATACTTCATCTGACAATAGCAGGATAGACATTCTCCTCAGTCTTCCATGGAATATTCACAAAGGTAAACCATTTTATGGACTTTGAAATTACTCATTTGAAGAATAGAAATCCTATAAACTATGTTCTAAAACCACAATAGAATGAAGCTAAAAGTGAATGACAGAAAAATAACTGTAAAATCCCCAAATAGTTGGACATTGCATTGGTCCAGCTGGAAGAAACATGTAACTCAAGACCATAATGGATTCCTTGAGAATCACAATAAGTGAGACTGCAAGTGCATTCAAGCACTAGTATATATAGCCCTCATGCTTGTCTCACATGTTTCACTGGAAACACTGGACTATTACAGGCAGAGATGTTGGAGCAGTGAACACCTAAAGATAGATGTTTTTTTAATGAGTTCAATAATGTTCTTTTCCCCCACCAGGCAGGCAGCATTACTACTATTGGACAATGCAACATGAAGATGCTAGCACTGGGGTGCAAGTGTCAGAATTCACTGGGATGGGTTTCATAAATCTTCATCTATAACTCAGATGTACAGAGGTGCAGAATACCAGTACTTAGAATTCATTCCCTGATGGGAGGCTGTATTAGTCAGCCAAAGGGGCATTGATGCAAAATAACAGAAATCAGTTAATTTTTATAAAGGGTATTTATTTGGGGTAGAAGCTTACAGTTACCAGGCCATAAAGCATAAGCTACTTCCCTCACCAAAGTCTGTTGCTGTATGTTGGAGCAAGATGACTGCCAATGTCTGCAAGAGTTCAGGCTTCCTGGGTTCCTCTC
>JAQZBX010035135.1:6962-24805 GCA_029593785.1 Cabassous unicinctus
CACACACACACACACACACACACACACACACACCACTCTTTCACCTCTGGATCTTTGTTTAGTTGGTGCCTCTTTAGTTGGTGACTTTGTGGCTCAGGGGAGAGAGGAGATTCCAGATGGGGGACAGCAAAAACAGAGACCTAGAAGTGGCAGGAGGCTGTGGTATCATCTACAATACGAAAATTAACCTTGTGGTGTTTGAAGTTAGAGCCAAATCTAAGAATTCACAGGTATAAAATTAATTTTTCATTCCAGGCATTGAAAATGGCTCATGCGGGCATCTCGCTGTCAGAGCAGGAGGCATCCGTGGCATCCCCTTTTACCTCAAAAACAGCCAGCATCGAGTGTGTGCCTCATCTCATCAGGTAAGCCACCCCCTCTCCTCCACCCCCAAGAGCAACTTGCTTGCCGTCTGACTCTTGGGACAGAGAGAATCCAACTATAATTTAAAATGAGAAATGCAACGGCAGAAGTGAGGGTAAAGTGCTATTGGAGCACCCATTAAGGGGGCCATTGGTACTGCTTTAGAGTGTGGTAAAACCCACAGAAAAGTGACTTTTGTTGAGGCTTCCAGGGTATGTGGGTGTGTCATGTGGCAGTTGAAATCTTGGTTCAATATTTTAAAACTGATTGCATTTCTTACTTCTCCTTTATTTTGTATGCCAGATGCTTTCTGGATCCTTCCTCCCAAGAATTGGGGATAGGTGAGGAAGTAGAAAAGGAAGAGTCTTTTAGATAGCTCCCCAAAACTGTGTATGCCTCCAAAATGCCAAAATTCAAATATCCAAAATGTTTGCATAAAAAGACATCTACAGTTGTTTGACAATGTTTAGGGAAGGGGAAGGAAAGAAGAACTATTTATTTTCCCCATATACTTCTCTCACCTCCACTCCACTCTCATTCTTGATTTTGGCTTTACTTATATTTTAAATATTGTTAAGTAAAACCTTATATATATATATACATATATATATATATAATCATAATATAGTCATACATTTTATTACCTTGTTTCCCTTAACTCTGTGGGTTGTCTTCAGGCCATCTTTATGTTCTTAACAAAACTAAATGGCTCCAAAAGAAATGGTCTGGGACACAGCATCAAATTTTAAGGTTTATGTTAAAAAACACAATGTACAACTATGAGTTCTACAGCATGCCCCTTGGTGCTTCTGAACAGAGAAGTTAATGGCAGAAATCACGCTGGGTCTGGCACTAAGACTCCGTGCCCCTGTCTGGCTGCATTTCTGCAAGACAGCTTGGCGCTCACATCTCCCTGATCACTGGTATCTGTACTTGTTGTCCTTCCATGCCCTCAAACAGCATCACCTTACCTGCTTCCAAAGCAGCTCCTCTTCCCAACGCCCATATTCTCTGCCTCTAAGGAGGATTTGGTCCTTGCAGTCAGCCATGAAATCTCAGAACCTTAAATTGCTTGTAACTCTTTCCTCATACTCACTCACAGCCTATCAGGCTTTATGTTTTACTGATTTGTCCTTTGCAGAGCCTCTTTAAGCCCTTTTCTTACTATGTCTATTGTCTTAACCCTGGTTCATGTCATGGTGACTAGAAAATGAGAGTACCTGGGATCCTGGTCCTATTTCATGCTTTCTGTCATCCACACAACTCCCTGAGCTCTTTTTACATTTTGTTTATTAGAAATGTAGTAGATAAAGAATAAGACAGAAGCCCTGCCCTGGTAGCCTGGTAGACATGCATACCAGTAAAGAAAGCCCCTCCCCGCTCCCCTGCCTCTCTCTCACACACACACCTACCATCTATCATCTATCTATCTGTCTATCACAATACAGAGAACCTTATGCCTGGTGCATGGGAGGTACCCAATAAATTAGCTTTAAATAAATTAATGACCAAACAATACAATTCAAGTTCTAGTAGTTAAGTGTGAAAACTCAAGCTAGGAGGGAAGTCTTCAGCAGCTGAATTGCAGCTTGAAAGATGAACAGGATTTACATAAACAGAAAAGAAGTGAGAGGGAATTCCAGGTATGGAAAATGGGAGAACCACATTTAGAAATGGTGTTGTAATTGGAGAGTGCAGGGGTCAGTTAGCCCAACTGGGCTGGAAGCTTCTCAGAGGAGTGTCATGGCTATAAGTCTAGAAAGCCAGATTGAGGAGCCTTTGCATGGCAGCTAGAGTTTGACCCCCTGGGTTTTTGGTATAAAATGCTTACTTGATCCATTCAAAAGGCAATGGCATTTGAACTTTAGATGCTGCTTCTTCATGTGCATGGCCCAATATGAATGCAATATACCATTTTAAAATATGAGTCGTGAGGTAAAATTTCTCCAAGACTTTGGGGAAGAAACTCTGCTTATCTGTTTCATCAATTCATAAAAATTAGATATGGTTCAGCTCTGTTAGGCTCATTTTGCCCTTGCTATCTTTGAAGCATGCTCATTCCTGAGAAAGCATCCTCCAGTGAGGTATAGCTTTAGATATATAGGCCCAGATAGACTAGCTTCTGTCTTTTGACCAGAGGAGGCTGTGGGAGGGGTTGTTTGCCAAGCTCCCACTCCCCTATTGTCTTCTTTGGCCTGTCATAATCACCATCCAACTAGGCTTCAATAAAAGGGACAAAAAGCTCAAATGGACTTTTTTAAATGGAGAAATATTTGCTTTCAAATCTGCTGTTTTAACTGTAGTTTTTATTTCTTCGGATGTCCACTCCAGCTACGCTTATTATGCTGGGCTCCTCCTGGAGTATTGAAGCCAACAAAATCCATTTCATCTGAAATATTAGAGACACATCCATACTTCCTAAAATGTGAGAACACCCATTCTTTAGCTGTTTGTCTCCAAGGGCTTCTAAAACACCACACAGTACAATTCTCAGGAAGTATGTTTTGTTAGGAGGTAATGAGCTACAATTAAGCCAATCCTTAATATTTTGCACCTTATCATAATGTTGTATTGTGTTTATAATGTACATATGTAATCTTACTTCACTGAAAGCTTGTTGAAAATAATGGCTGTGTCTGATTCATTTTATAGCCTCCATACTTTAGCATATGGTACTTCATAAGTGCTAAATAAAGTGAGTGAATGAATCAGTGGGTGAGGGAATGGCTGGAGGAGTGAATGAGTAAACGAATGGTTAAATAATGGCAGGATGAATCAATGAGTAAGTGAATGAATATCAACAGCCTATTAAAAAACCAAACTCCTTTCGAAATATAGAAGAGACTAGGAGATGTGAATCATACATAACCAGCTTTTTTTTTTTTTTCTCTGAAACAGAGAAGGCCGAGCTGCTCTGGTTTCATCCTTTGGGGTATTTAAATACTTGACCATGTACGCCATAATCCAGTTTATTGGTACATCACTGCTTTATTGGGTATGAGCCACAATCATTTCTTCTCAGTTATAATTGAATTTGGTTTATTCTAGTTTATTCTTTGGGGAGGGGGGTGGCTTGTACACAAGATTTAATGCTTTATAAATAAATGACATTTCTCAAAATAGAAGTCTGCAAACTTGGAAACCTGGTATAACTGTGCATGAAACATGGAACTGGAAGCAAAGTAGAGGTGGATCCGTTTCTAGGAGTGTTGTGTTTCTCTAGATAACCTGAGACACTTGACCTCTCCAAGCCTCTCTGTCTTCACTTAGCCAATGAAGACAGATTCAATACAGCCTAAATATAACTCAGCAGGAAATGGATCAGTCTCCACCTGTGGAATACTTTTGGCAAAAACTAAGAAGTATGAAAAAAGAAGAAAAGCTGTTGAAGTTGACTTTGAAGGACTAGAAAGCTGAAATGTTCCCCTATTGGAGCTTTATTTCTGAAACTGCCCAGAACTTATACAATTAAGGAGGTCATTAGTAAAGGATTAGCATTTTTTGAAAACTCAAAATTAAAAATAATAATAATTTAAGAATCAACTAGCTGTGTGGAAGAAATGTGAATGGTTGAAAGTAATCATTAATCTATTCATAGCAGAGTCCATAGTGAAATGATCCAACATGCTCAGGGAACACCACAGGAAGGGAAATATTTTACTGCTTTCCTTGGAAATTCGTGAGGTGAATGAGAGGACCCCAAGACTGCAGCATCTGGTGGGCTATTGTTTGCAAGGACAGCACACAGAAGGCTGAAGAGGCAGCCAGGCAGGGTGAAACAAGATCTGAACTGGGATGCAGGAGACCTGGGTTTAATTCTGCCTCCGTTGCTGAGGACAAGTTAGGTCTTGCCCTTGACCAAGCTTTCACCCTCCTCTGAGAAGCTGGGCTAGCTGATTTCCAGAACCCTCAGTAATTCTGTGAGAGCTGTGCCTGGAAGGAAAATTAAAGCTTCTTTTGGAAACTTCTCTCTGTATATATATACATAAAATCTTGCTACTCTGAGTGAAAAGAAGGGAAAAGGATATGAGAAAGAAAAGTAAAGGAAGAAATGGAGAATGAGAGGGGCACTTCAGAATCATTTGCAGCCTCTCAAAAATGTGAAAATTTCAGTTCCAAAATTTCCCAGGATGGAATTGAGACCATAGTCTACTTTGAGGGCATGCATTTTGATTATCTAGACTGAATAAAGACTGTTTCCTGAGGAGCTTCATCCTGGCACTTCCTGGGCCTTGTTTCTGGCCCTTGTGTCCATCCTCTTAGAGGACAGCAATATTTTTCATGTCCATAAATCTGGTATGTGATGTGCTCAGAAGCAGATTATAATTTAGTGCTTCGTTGACAGCTTTGATTCAGATAAACAGGACTGGCTGCGAAAGGTACTGTAAGGTAAGTTCCTGGAAAGTAATAATTTGACTTTTACATTCAAAAACTTCAACTTCATGAAAGTGAACTTCAGGAAGTTATTTGTCTACACACAACTTTGAAAATCACGTGTACTAGGCTGGAGGCCGTAACAGGCTTACTGAGGACAGGGACACTCACATAGTTTTTGAGAGTGGTGACCTCTAAGTGAAGTATGTCCTGAACTCAGTCCATGGATGAGGATGCAGAAAAACACCTGTTGAATGATTCTAGGCGCTGATTTCAAATTTTAAATAGTTTGAAGTTCCCAGAGGTACATTCAGGCTTTAATATCTTATTAGGAGAATTCACCTTCTAAGGCTGTGACTATAGTTGCAGAATTACCATGGCCAGTGGAAGGGTGGATCCCGACAGACTGCCTTTCATTGTTAATGTGATATTAAGTTAAACATTGGGAAAAAGGGATCTGATTTCATTCTATCCAGTGAATGGGTAATGGTCTTAGGTAAGTCGCTGGCCTTTTTCTTCATAAAGATGGGAGAAAAATAACAGTTACCTCCTATTTTTTTTTCCCATAAAGATGGGAGAAAAATAACAGTTGCCTCCTGACTATTTTTTTTCTTTATTAGAGAAGTTGTGGATTTACAGAACAACCATGCATAAAATATAGTATCCCCATACACCACTCTATTATCCGCATCTTGCATTAGTGTGGAACATTTGTTACAATTGGCAATAGCACATTTTTATAATTGTACTATGAACTATATAGTCCTTAGTTTAACCTGGGGTTCACTGTTTGTATAGTGTAGTTCCATGGATTTTTAAAAACTTTTTACTCTGTTACCATATACACAATCTAATATTTCACCTTTTAAACACATTCAGATATATATTTCAGTGCTATTTATTGCATTCATAATGTAACAAATTATTACCATTACCAAAGCGTTTTCATCATTCCAAATAGGAACCCTGTACATTTTAACCCTTAACTTCCCATTCCCTATCCCCGTTCCTTACCCTGGTAACCTATATTCTAGATTCTGACTCTATGAGCTTGCTTATTCTAATTGTTTCAAATCAGTGTGATCATACAACATTTATCCTTTTGTGTCTGGCTTATTTCACTCAACAAGATGTCTTCAAGGTTTATCCATGTTGCTGCATGCATCAGGACTTCATTCCTTTTTACAGCTGAATAATATTTCATTGTATGTATACCATATTTTATTTATCCATTCATCAGTTGATGACTATTTTAAGTGTTAAGAATGATTAAAATGCTGTGATGGCAGAAGCTACGCTTATATTCACTTTTCTTTTCAGCAACTGCAACTCTTTGGGAATTACCAGTACCTCATGCAAGATGTAGCCATTACCTTGATGGTCTGCTTAACAAGTAAGCTCTTTAGTAAATTGTATTGTTTGTATTTATCCAAGAAATTCTAGAAATACTCACACAAAAAAGAAATTTTGAGAAAGATGTGCCATAACCACTAAAACATATTTCCCTGTGGATTTTTTTGAAAGATGGTATTGGGGATGAGTTTAGGTTGGAAGGCCCCAGACTTGTCATTAAAATATCTTGGTAGCAAATAGGTTTCAGCCTCAAAAAATTGTCAACATATTCAGAGTTCTTTGTATGTGTGTGTCTGAGAGAAAAATTTACAAAGGAAAATTTTTAAAACCCAAAGGTCACTTTCCATTGTTCAGTTATGCTTCACTTTGACATGAAACCAGATATTTTCCAGGACTTGGCATGTGAGAACAAGTGCTAGCCTTTTATTCTCGTGGACTGCTCTCAAAGCAAGGTGTGGCTTACAGCAGCTGTTGCTCATTTCCTTCCTTTGAGATGACACTGATAAAGTATCTCCTATCAAGGAACTCAGTGCTTCATACTAACTCTTAATAAGTTAGAAAAAGAAAGTTAAAAAAAAGAAGAATGGTATAGGTGTCTCTTTTTCCTTGTTCAACAATGGGAGTGCTATGAAAAATAATAGATAAACCATCAGGCAATGCAGGATTTTAATAACCTTAAGAATTCATGTAGCATCTTAAAATATGAAACTGATATTGAAGTCGGTTATTATATCAGTACAATGACAATATTTACAGTATCAGCCAGAGATGGAGGTGATATCAATTTTGATTGTTAAGATTTAAATGTCTAGTCATAGCATTAAAATATTTTTTCTATATATGTTATTAATATTCATATGGCTGGAAAATTTTGCATCAGTGATATTGCTTCTGCAGTGTTGGCTATTTTTAAGAAATTTGCATGATGTACTTGTGAACGTGGCCAATAATGCTAAATTGAAACACATAGTTGGAGATGAACGCTTGTCTGAGAGAATATTGAATGGCGCTTTTCTTGTTGTCTGGGGGATTTTGTTCAGCCTCATATTTAAAGGACAATGAATGGTAAGTGCCAATTCAGCATAAAGACAGATGACTGCAAGTCAAAAATAGGAACTACCAGAAAACAGCAGATGCTTTGGCAGTTCAGAAAAAAGAGAAAGGGTTTCTGACAATGGGGATTTAGGGAGGAGATAACAATGGAATAGGGAGAGAGATACTAGAGATGGCTTCATGGAAGAAGTAGCATTTGCACAAAATAGGAAGGATGGATAGAATTTTGAGTCTCTGTTGCTAAAAGAAGGACATTTTGAGTAGAAGGAAGCAGTGTGAGCAAGAGAGAGCTGATAAATATGGGGTATGGGTTTTTCGATTTGACCACACTGTAGGGTATGTGAAAAAGAAAATAGCAGGAGAAACAATTTGAAAAGGTAAGTTAAGCCAGATCTGCAGCCATTAGGAGTCATTGACAATTGGACAATATTTTAGTTTACTAGCTGCTAAAACAAGTATCATGCAATGGATTGTCTTAGCAACAGGACTTTATTGGGTTAAGTCTCGGAGGCTAGAAGTCTTGCTTCCTCCAAGGGTCAGTATCTTCTGGCTGGCTGGCAAAGCCAGGGACCTTTGGGGTCTCTTGACTTTCTGTCACATAGCAATGTGTCTGGCAGCATCTTCTACTTTCTTTTCTAGGTTCCATTGACTTCCATCTTCTTGCTTCTCCAGTGCCTCTTTCTCTGTCTGACTTTCACTCTGTTTACAAAGAATTCCAGTGATCTGGATTAAAGGCCAACCCGATTCATTTGGGCCACAGCTTAAATGAAATAACATATTAAAGAGATCTTATTTGCAATGGGTCCAAAAGCCAGAATGTGGACCAAGACCAGAACATGTCCAAACTGGAGTGCACAATTCAATCCACCATAGACTATCAATATAAAATTGTTCTCACCAAGGTTCATACATTTCCAGATTCCTAGGTTAAGTCTTTTGACCTTAAACCTGAATTAGTAAGGGGAAAAGACAATGCCATCACATATTTAATTTGTTTAATTACTTATACACAAGCTCTCTTTTTCCAAAACAGTTTTAAGGCAATGTACAAAGTCAGCTAAGATAAAAAGATATAATGCATTAAGAGAAAGTCAAGGAGGAAAGTAAGATGAAGCCAGGAGGAGGGTCAATTAAGGAAATGCATGGCTTAAAGTCCAATTACTACTGAAAGTAGCCCACACACTTGACACTTATCTATATAGCAGCCACCTTCAAAGGAATTTGTTCTAGACATATCTGTTATCTTCAGCAAAAACCCCTCAAACTAGATCAAGAAAATAGGGAGTGGCAAGATGGGGGATGTTGAAGAATATAATTCTTTTTAAAAACTGACAACAGGAACTCTGAAGCACTTGGGCCTTAGAATGTCTAGAACACAAAAAGGTCAGAAACAGAAAACATTTTCTATTTCCAAGAGGCTTTCTTGTCTTTTTCTTTTTCTCTCCATTCTTTAGATTTTTGTCTGACTACTACTATTTATTCATCTTGCAAATGATCTCAAATGGTGGCCCTAGTTCTGAGTCTCTAAGACCTTCCTGCTCATCTTCCCACAGCTAATTAGTTGCATCTTTCATTGTCCTAGTTGCAAAGCTTTTAGTGAGATTTATTGATCCAACATGGATAAGATGCCCACCTCTTGGCCAGTTATTTCTGTGGATGGGGGTGGTGTCATAAGATCTGGACCCATTTAGGCCAACCATTCCAGCATGTGGGAAGAGGGAGTTTCCAGAAGAGGAGGCTGTGGAGGGATATAAATATATCTCAGATAAATTGCATTTGTGTTTCAATGACTCCTAACCTTTCCGGTGCTTTGGTCCTCTTTGAGAATCTGGTGGAAGATATAGATCTTTTCACCTTAGAAATCTCATTATGCACACTTACATTTTGCCTATGAATTAGGTGGGCTCATGAGCCTCCTGCAACTTGACTTACATGACTCACAATGTCCAAAATGTGGAATTGACCACCTACTCAGGAAAAATGCTACTATATTATATCCAAATGATGCTGAACAATTTAAAAGTATTATTTGAGAACAGAACTTGAAACTGCTAAGTACTCTCATGTATCAGGTCCTGTGCTAAGTTCAGTAAGGGACAGAAAGTGGAATGAGACAGAGTTTCTTCCCTCAAGCAGCTCACAGTCTGCTGAATGTATGTAGAAACAAATAGATTTAATGCAAGACACCATGCACTGTAGCCGTGATGTGAGCAATATGCTGTGGGAACTCAGTGGAGAAAATAATTAATTCTGAGTAAAATATAACACTTCACAAGTTTGCACTCCTCTGCATGCAGTCTGATAGCATACCTCATCATTGTTTTAAGAAAACCTGGCCAAAAGTTCTTCTGGCTGCTGCTAAATAGTAATATCCATGCTTGTATTTCAGGGTTCTCATTTTATTCTCTTCAATTTATGGGATCCATCATACTGCAATATGATATAGAACAGAGAACACGAGACTTTGCCATCAGACAGATTTGGGTTTACATCATTCCCCTGTCACTTGCTAACCATGGGTCCTTGAGCAAGGGACTCTATTTCTCTGAACCTCAGTTTCTTCACCTACACAATGGAAGATAAATACCTATTTTTCTTTGCTTTTTAAGTAAATCATGTCTATAAAACACTTAGTACAGCCTCGGGGACCTAATGGGTGCCCTACCATGGTAGCTGTTATTTTTATTTTTATTTTTATTTATAGTCAGGTATACAGATTCCCTGTCAGGAAATATTGAGTTTCTAATATGGGAAAAATTAAAATATTCTTTGCCACAATAATATTGCATAATAAACCACCCCAAAACTCAGTGGCTTACAGCACCAAGCATTTTTTCTCCCCACCCATGAGTCTATAAATTGACTGTGGTTTAGCTGATCTAGGTAGGCTCAGATGAGCAGATTTCCTTTCAATATAGATCAGGTGTTCTTAATCCAGACTGTAGGAATGATTCATATCTGTTCCACGTTTTTCATTCTAGGGTCCAGGCTGAATTGCCAAACCCCAGGGCATAATCTTCTCATTGTCGATTACAGGAAATCCAGAGAACAAGCCTGGCTGTGCAAATGTATTTACTTCAAGCCACTGCTAAAATTTGGCCAGAGCATGTCTCATAGTGAAGTCCCAGTTTAAGGGGGTAGTGAAGTATACCCCACCACTATGAGGCTAATAATTCTATTTACCACATCCCTGTTTAAAAGAAAGGCCAGAAACTATTACAGGCACGTGATAAAGAAAAGACCAAAGAAGTAGAGGTCAGATGCATAGAGACACAATTCTACCTCTCCCTCCTCTACCTGTGGCCACTGTAGGAACTCTATGGCCACATTCTACCTTGGATACTGGAGTGCAGAGAGACCTCTAAGCACTGCAGCCTGTGCCTTCGGTGGCCTCGGAGCGCAGTTTCTTTGCTCCTCTCCACAGCATTGATGGCAGTACACACTGCGTTCCCTTTCTTTGTGTACCCGTCCTTGTCTTCCACCAGACTTCAAGCTCTTTGAGGACAGGAGAGCTATCTTCCTTATCACTGCATCACCCACAGCTCTAGTTCAGCACACTCCCGGGGAAGCAAGGATTGAATTGGTGAAGACAAACCTTAAATTGTTATAGAATATTATAATAACTGAATTGGGAGAGACTTTGGAGATTATTTAGACATTTCAACACTCGTTTTATGCATGAGAAAACAAAGAACCAGAGAGTTTACATGATCACCCCCAGAACATACACTGAGCAAGCTGAATACCTGTTTCAAGTTTCATTATCCTAAACTAGATACCCATTCCCTGCCCCACCTCCCCAACATGTGTGAACACAAACCTAAGCATACACATCCGACTTTGCTCCCTACATTAAAAAAGAAAAGAAAAAAGTGAAAAGGGAAAAGGTGACAGTTATAAAGACCAGTAAAAAAGGAAGATTATAATGCAAACCTTTAAATGTAGTTTCTAATTCCTGACCTCCCCAAGTTCATTTCCTGATTTATTGTGGGAAATAAAGTCCATTTCATTTTCATCAACTTGTTAGAATGTGTGCTTCTTAGAAGGCTGTCATCATCCTCTTTTTTTTGAAGTTCTTTTTATTCTCTGCCCATTGCCAAACCCTTTAAATTTCAAAAAATGAATCTAAGATAAAAAATGAAATATATTTTAGCACTACCATCTGGAAGCAAAGCTTTTTATGAGCTCTTTTTCCAAACCAAGTGTAATGTGTACTATGAGGCCTCCACTCACGCACTTAGCCAGGAGGGAGCAGAACACACCGGTAGTATCGAGCGCAGTGCCTGACACATGGAAGTGCTCAAGAATGGTGGTTGAATGAATAACTGCATGAATGCTTACTCTTTTAACTACCCAGTATATGATGCATAGTCTAGCTAGATGCCTCCTTATGGTCCTCAACCTAACTCTCTGCTTTCCCATCATCACTGAGAAATAATATTAGTAGTATTATCTTATGTGGAAGGCCATCTTTCTCTTTAGGATAACATTCCTGTTCAGTCTGGTTGTGGAGAAATATTTTCGCACCATGCAAGATGATACATTTTTTAATGACAGAACTTTTGAACCTATTTCATTTCTGAAAGTGAAACCAAAGCATGGAAGAGACAAAGACTGGTAGAATCAAGTATGCAACTAGGCAATGTGCTCACCTAAGGTGTAAAAACCCTCATTCATGCTATTGAATTGGAATTCTAACATAAGATTCAGGATACTATGCAGCTCAACCTTTATTCTCAATGATGAAATGGTAATGGAAAAAAACGCATTTGTCTTTCAGTGAGTTCAACTCATGCCTATCCAAAGCTGGCTCCATATCGGCCGGCAGGACACCTCCTCTCTCCTCCTTTGCTGCTCTCAATCTTTTTAAATTCCTGTTTCACCTGCATTGTTCAGATCTGTGCATTTCTCTATGTGAAGCAGCAGCCCTGGTATTGCAAGGTCTACAGATACAGGTAAAGTTCAGTTTCTCTAAATGAGTAGCCAATGAAATTGTATAACTTGGTTTGAAAAAATATCCTAAGATTAGTTAACAAAAGTTGTGTCTCCACACTACAAAATCCAAATGATAGGACAGAATGCAGAATACAGTTAATGGCTGGAGTGCTGTTGAGTGGGTGGGAAACTGTCATGGTGGCTGTTTGATTGTAGATCTAACAACTGGTTGGCTGGCTGAATGTACTAATTTCCTGGTGAACTGGGTATCATAAAGACCAGGGGGTGGCAAACATTTTTCTGTTAAGGATCAGATTTGGCCTGTGGACTATAGTTCTCTGACTCCTGACATAGTCATATAACAAAAGAGATTTGCTTAAACTAGCTTGTTTTTTTTTAAGTGCATGTTAAAATAAAAATGTTAGCTGATGTTACCTGTCTAGTTTTCCAGGGCAGCTGTAACAAAGTACCACAGACTGGTTGGCTTAAACAAAAGAAATTTATACCTCACAGTTTCGGAGGCTAGAAGTCCAGATTCAAGTTGTCAGCAGGCTCATGTTTTCTCTCATGTCTGTAGTGCCAGCTTGCTGGCAGTCCGTAACTTGGCCTCTGCCTCTATCACTGGCTGTCTGTCTGCTTCTCTCCTACCGAGGATTAAGGCCCATTCTGATTCCATTTGGCCTCACCTTAACTGATACCATTCTCAAAGATCCTACTTACAAATGGGTTCACATCCACAGA
Source organism: Cabassous unicinctus (assembly GCA_029593785.1). Taxonomy (NCBI): domain Eukaryota; kingdom Metazoa; phylum Chordata; class Mammalia; order Cingulata; family Chlamyphoridae; genus Cabassous; species Cabassous unicinctus. Next base: position 19,782 of record JAQZBX010035135.1, read on the forward strand.
CCAGGGGTGAGGACTTGAACTTGTCTTTTTGGGAAACATGATTCAGTCCATAAGAATGTCATTGTTCTGATTCAGTGGGAACAGTCAACAGTCCATCAGTAGACCTAGATTCTAATTCTGGCTTTGCTTCTGCGTATCAGTGGGACTCGGGGTAAGTTTCTTCACCTTCCTGAGCTTTAATTTCTTTAAATATAAATTAAGGGTGACATGAGGTTAGCTATACCATAGATGCTCGAACTTTCTTTTTTGATGGCAAAGTCTCCTATCCTCCCCACAGAAACAGAGAGAGAAGACCTGATCTTTTTGAAGTAGGGTGTGTACATGCTCCCCCTCACTCCATGGTGATCAGGAAAGGCAGCAGAGCCTTATAAATGAGTAAAACACAGAGGATGTCTACGATTCTCATTTAGATCCAAGCTTCAGTGATTCAAGTTTACCTGGAATATAAATTCATTTTAGTTTCAAAACCATATTTTCCCCCAAATTGGAGTGATTATAATTCAGAGAGGTAGAGTTCTGATTAATCTAGGAGACAGCGTAGTATAACCAAAGGGCAATGGACAGGAAATCAGGAGTCCTGGGTAGTCCTGCCTCTAGCTTAAGCAGGAGAGTTTCAGGTTCAGATCTTTAAGAAGATACTTTGGCTGTCTGGAGAGAACAGATTAGACTAAGGAGACTCAAATTCAGAACCCAACTTAGGAAGCTTACATTGATCCATGAAAGAGAAAACACTACACACACACACACACACACACACACACACACACACAGTCAATCTCACATGATTAATTTACCCCATGAATTGGAAGGAATGACATGGAAAACTGCCACCCAGGCCCTTTCAAGACAGATCACTTGCCCTAAGTGCCTGGTGGAATGCTGAGCAAAAACAATCTTGACTCTCTCTGAATTTCATTTCTGCAAGAGGTGAACAAAATATGTGTTGGTAGTTACTGCCTAGAACGGTTTGAGAGTAGAAGTCCCCCTGGTAGTGATTAACTTTTTCCCCCCACTGGCTGAATAAAAATAAAATGAAAAGTCTCACAAATGCTGGTGATTCTTTTGTAGTGAGTGCTTTCTGGCCAACCAAAATAATTTCTCAGCAAATGTGAGCTTGGAGAGAAACTGGACTGGAAATGCAACTCTGATTCCTGGCTCAATTTTAAGTTTTGAGAGTACCACCCTGTGGCCCATCACCACCATCAACTGTATCACAGCAGCATTTATTTTTTCTAAGGGGAAGCCATTTCGAAAACCCATCTACACAAACTGTAAGTATATGGATTTAATATTTCTTTCTGAATATTCTTTGTCCTTCCCTGCCCACTTCAGAGTTGCAACCCACTGGTGAAGTGTTTGGCTGAGGGGGAAACAATGACCATGTGTAGGGAAATTGTAAATGACTCTAACTCTGTTACATTGGGGAGATAGGTTATCATATATTCCAAGGTATGGCCCACCGAGGGATTGCCCATTTCCTGGGGTTGTTTGGCCTTAGGCAAGTTACTTTAACCATTCTGTGCCCCATTCCCTCATCTGTAAAAGGGGAGTATTACATACCTCCCAGTCCTATGAAGAAAACTAAATACTAAATGAAGTCTCTTTTTATTCTTTACCCATTTTTTCTATTGGTTAGTATTATTATTATTTATTTCTATGGGTTGTTTTTTCCTTTGTGATTTTTTTCCCGTTGCCTTTATGAACAGAAAAGTTTTTTTCTGATTACAAAATCTGATATACTGTCACTTATTTAGTTATTTGTTTTCATTTAATTCTTTTTAAAATCTAATGTTAATTTTGGTGTATAGTTTTAGGTAGGCATCACACTGGTGTACCAATTAGTCAAACAGTTTTACCAGCAGATTCAATTGATTATATTTTTTCCATTCATTTATTCCCCAGCTGTTTGGGGAATATATTCAAATATATTTATGGATTTCTTATTTACATATCTTATATCATATATTATAAATGTATATGTTGTATTTGTATGTTATATATTTAAATATATACATATAATGTGCTTCTAGACTATCTTTTCTGTTACATTGAAATGCCAGCACATTCTTGAATTTGCCACTATACCTTAAAAATTGTAGTTTATAATCAGTTTTGATAAGTGGCAAGATTAGCATATCCTTGCTATTCTTTTTTCAAAATTTCTTACTTTTATTTCTTGTAGATTTTCCCAAAAAAACTCTAGAATATAGTTCCAAAATTTTAAAAGTTTCCCTCTGGGGTTTTGATACTTGGGAAGAGTTTATGTTTATACAATTTAGTGTTCCCATTTAGGAATATGTCATATCTCCATTTATTCAAGCTTTCTTTCATGTCTCTTAGTAAATCTTAGGAGTTTTCTCTATTGTAGAACTTGCACATTTATTTAAAAAAAACTACCCTGTGTATTTCATGTTATTGTTTGTGAATGATTTTCTCATTATATTTTATAACTGGATGTCATGAGTACATGGGAAAGTTAGAGAATAGTTTACATTTATTTTATATCCGGAACCCTTTCTGAACTTTGCTATTAATTCTTTATTCTCTGGTGTCCTAGAGAGACAATTAGTATCATCTGCAATAATAATATTACTTCCTTCTTTCCAATAGCTAAAATGCTCAATCATGTTTTCTTAGTGTATAATCCAGAATGTCCAGGGCTATGTTAAATAGTGATGGTAAGAGCAAATAGTCCACTCTTTATTAAAAATACTTTTTAACATTTTCTCTTGTAAATATGATTTTGAATATTGATTCAAGATGGATTATCTCTTGTAAAAAAAATATCCTTCTATTTCCAGTAGATCAAGAATATTTTTAAAAATAAAAAATGGGAGATGTATTTCATCAAATGCCTTCCCATCATCTACTGAGATGATTACACTATTTTTCTTCTTTGACCAGAACACATTACTGCCAGAATGTATCTTAAGAACTTCTTAATATTGAATTATCCTCATATTTTTAAGCAAATCTTATTTATTTGTTGTAGATTATACTTTACTAAATTGAATTTTATAGTTTTTTATCATCTATATTTCAAGTGGAATTGGTATACAATTCTTTGTGTAGTGCTTTGTTAGGTTTGTGGGCTAGACTTGAAAACTCTAAATTTTTCTTTCCTTGGAAAAGTTTTTTATAGATAGAAATTATCTAGTCCTTGAAAGTTTGCAAGAAAACACTAGTAAATTCATCTGGTTCCAAATCCTTCCTTTGAGAGAATTATTTTTTTAAGTCTTCAATTGAGGCTATCCTCTTAAACTGTTTTTCAAAATATAATATTTATTTTTGTCCAGGTAATTCCATTTCATTGAGTTTACCAAATATTAGCATAGAGTTTTGGGTGGTATTTTCTTGTTATTTTTATTGCCTTCTGTAACTCTTGTATCTTCATTCTAATTGTTTATATGTGTTATTTTTCATTTATTCTTACCAGAAATGTATTTTCACTGGTTTTCTTTAAAGAACCAGTTCTCTGATTTAATAATTCCATGTGTTTTCTATTTCCCTAATTTATTAATTTTTTCCTTTTGCTTTATCCATTGTTCCTCTCTTCTTACTTTATTTGAAATTATTTTGTAAACATTTGAGTTGACTTTGTAATCCATGGATTTTTTCCATTCTTGTGAAATTAGAAAAACATACAAGGCTACAGATATGTTATATCTGTAACTTGTTATATTTTGGAGTTTTCCTTCTTTTTTTGTATTTGTTGTTTTGTTTTGTTTTTAAACAACTTTATTGAGGTATAATTCACATACTGTACAATTCACTCATTGAAAGTGTACAATTCAATGGTTTTTAGTATATTCACAGGTACATGCAACCAGCACACAATTTTAGAACATTCTCGTCATCTCAGAAAGAAATCCCTTATCCTTTAGCTCTCACCTGGCTATGTCTCCATCCACCCTCAGCCCTAAGCAACCAATAATCTACATTCTGTTTCTATAGATTTCCCTATTCAGGACCTTCATATGAAAGGAATCATAAAATACATGAAGTTTTGTGATTGGCTTCTTTCATTTAACAATGATTTCAAAGTTCATCCAAGTCTTGCATATATCAGGACTTCATTTCTTTTTATGGCCAAATAATATCCCATTGTATGGATATGCTACATTTTGTTCACCCATTCATCTGTTGATGGGCATTTGGGTTGTTTCCACCTTTAGGCTATTATGAATAATTGTTTACTAAATCTATGTTTAGTCATTTGAGGAATAGCAATATTGTTTTCAAAAGCATCTGGACCATTTTGCATTCCCACCAGCCTTATGTGAGTGTTCAATTTCTTCATATCCTCACCAGCACTTATTGTTATTTGACTTTTTTGTTTAGCAATCTTAGTGAGTGTGATATGATATCTCATTGTGGTTTTGACATTCTTTAAGTGTCCAAATATGTGTGTAATTATGGCTTAATTTCCTCTTTGACTCAATATTTTTCAAATTAATGAATTTTAATTTTCAAGAGGGAAAGGCTTTGTTTTTCATTGTCTTGCTATTATTTTTCTTAATAGTCTATAAATGCAGGCTTGTTATCCTTTTTTTGCCCAACAGATTTTTTTAAAATTTGTATTGAATTTTTAAGATTGGAGGAATTTTTCATTTAAACTTGGTTAATAATGTCTAGTTTTATTGTCATGATCAGAGACTCGAGACTAGAAAACTTCTACTTTGGAGAACTTACTGCAGTTTCTACATTGCATAGCATAAACACTAAACTCTGTTCTTCTAAATGAGTCATAGATATTAGAAAAGTAGGTCTAGTTCCTATTCCTAAGTTAGAAATGTAAATTTACTATATTAAATCAGTCTCAACAATGATACATATTGTATATACATTATATATACAATTATGTATGTTCAGATTCTCTACGTCCTTGCCTCAGTTTTTGGTATAGCTAGTCTATTAAAGGTTTTGAAAACATGCTAAGGTCTCCCTCTAATTTTATATTTCCTATAAACTTCTTCTTGAATTTCTCAATAATTTTCTTAATTTTAATACAATATTTGTTAATG
>JAQZBX010035136.1:0-24702 GCA_029593785.1 Cabassous unicinctus
GGGGGGGGGTTTAAAAATGGATAAAAGTAAATAAATAAATCCTTAAAAAAAAAGTATAGGGGAGAATGATGTGGACTATAGTTAGTAGTAATACTTTGACGATGCTCTTTCATAATTTATTAACAAATGTTTCACAACAATGCAAAGTATTTGTGGTGGGGGGATGTGTGGGAGCCCTGTATGATGTTATGCATGTTTGTTTTGTAAGTTCACAATGTTCACTGAATACTTATTGTTTATGTATGCTCATGTATGAATGATATACGTCAATATTTTTTTTTTAAGGGAAATTAACCTGCATTTGCAAGAATGTAGAAAAACTGGAACTTTCATATTGTTGCAGACTGAATCATGTCTCTCACAAAAGACATGTTTGGGTCCCAATCTATTTGTAAATAAAATCTTTGATGATGCTATTAAAGTGTGCCCAAACTAAATGAGGGTCGGTCTTAATCCAATATGACTGAAGTGAACAGAACACAGAGCAGAAAAGAGAAGATGCTGCCACATGCATTGCTATGTGACAGAAAAGCCAAGGGCCAAGTATTGGCAGCAGTCAACCTGGAATACAATAGTCTTCAGGGAGAAAGTATCACCTTGCTGACACCTCTAGTCTCAAAACAGTGAAACTTTCCATGGATTCCTGGCTTGGTGGTCACACTGAGTCTCTAACTCCATCAAGGACCATAATGTAAGACAGCTAAGAGTAGAGAGCTTGACTGATTCCATGGCCCCTTGTCAGTAGTGAGATGCCCCAGGAAGAATAGTGCAGGCCCTCTCAGCAGACAGAGTGGGAAACTAAAACACATACATTGCTGGTGGGAATGTAAAATGGTGCAGCTTCTGAGGGAAGCAGTTGGGAGGTTGCTAAATAAGTTAAACATATACCATCTGACCCAGCAATTCCATTCCTAGGTATATAACCAAAAGAATTGAAAACAGCTACTCAAACAAAAATTTGGACATAAATAGTCATAGCAACTGTAGTAACAATATCCAAAAGACAGAAAGAATCCAAATGTCCATAAGCATGTGTGGTGTGTCCATATGAGGGAATATTATTTTCCTGTAAAAGTACTGATACATCATATAATATTGATGAACCTATAAAATATTATACTTAATGAAATCAGACAGACACAAACTTCCACATATTGTAGGATTCTATTCATGTGAACTACCCAGAATAGGCATATCCACAGAGAAATAAAGTAGATTAGTGGTTCTCAGGGACTAGGGGGAAAGCATGATGGGTATAGGGTTTCTGTTTGGGGTGATGAAAAAGTTCTGGAACTAGACAGCGAAAATGGTTGCCCAACATTGTGAATATACTTAATGCCACAGGAGTGTATACTTTAAAATGGATACAATGGTGATTTTTACGTTGATATTTTATCATGCACAAAAGGCCCCCTAAAAATCAAACTTAAAATTAACACTAACAATATGCCTTAAATAATAATGTTTAATTAAAACTTTTTTATCTTAATGAAGCAAAACACGTGGCTCATCAGATAACCTAAACAGTTTCCACAACTAAACGAAACACAACCCTTCCCCAACTCAGCCATCTCTGGAAAGTTTCAACTGGCTATTAGTAACATTGGTAATGACATATCTAATGTCTTGAACATAACTGGACCCTGATCCTTCTCCACAGGTCATCTTATATCCTCTTCCTCCCCTCCCTCCCCTCATATCCAGCCACACTTGTCACTTTTCAGTCGCCAGAATGTACCAAGCAAGCTCATTTCTTCTCTATGTCATTCCCTCATGTTGTTTTGACATGAAACACTCCTTCCTCTCTTCTAAGACTAATTTGTGATATTCTTCATTTATCAGGCAATCATTTCTTTTCAAAATATGAGAATATGCTTCATGCTTTCATAGTTTCCTATGCTCTTTTAAAGCCTGTGTCAAAATTACAATCAAATATGTACGTATTTGTATAAAGGCTCTATCTGCTATAAACTGGAAATTTCATGAACTCAAATATTTTGATGGTCTTGTTTACCACTCTACCCCCAGCACTGAGCATATTGCCTGGATATATTCTCTGTTTTTGAGAATTTCTTGGGCAGAAATTCTCAGTAAATTTCTTAGTAGAGAAAAATTTTAGGCCTATTGAGGTACTTGATATTTTCTGAAGTTATAGTCTTCCCTTGGACATAGCAGATATATTCTTAAACTTAGTATCTCATTTGGTTATCATTTTTAGCTTTTACTACTTGAAAACTCACTCCTATCCAAATCAGTGATATTTATGGACTTGAAAAAGAATATTTGTCGACTAGCAATTTTCTCTGGGTGATTCTCAGAAGTCTACAGCTCCCTGTCAAAGCTGTGGCATTCTCCTCTATGGAAAGATTAATGAATATAATTAACAAGAATTCTTGGATTTCTCAAGGGTCTTTTACATTGGTAGCTTAGTCATGGATCTTACTGACCAGCCCCTGGACTGTTCTATGAAAAGAAACACTGGTAAAAGGTTGATAGTAAAAACAAAATTGGGATTTGTGTTAACTTTAAACTTTAAAGGTCAGTACATTTAGAAGAATAGAGGAGGAACATCTCATCCTTAACAATACAAAGAATCTTTTTGCAAACTTAATGCCAGGGAAAATCACCCTGGAAAGGGCTATGGCTATACAAGCAAGAATACACAAGCAAAGGCATGCTGCGTAACTATTACGAGCCAAGGATGATGATTCTTTGGATGAATATTCTGAAGTCTGCAATAGCCTATTAGGAAAAAAAACACTTATGATCACTCTTGCCATGTTTTCATACTCTAAAGTTATTTCCCTTTCTCTCTCTCTGTCTCTCTCTCTCACACACACATACACACGCACAGAAAGAGAGCCATGAGAGGATATTAGAATGTGTTAGTATCCTGGTGGGGTGAAGGATGAGCTATAAGTGCAGAAGAGTACCTGTCAAACCAGAAGGACAAAGAGAACCTCTGAAATGAGAACTGGTACTCCACAGTAACCAAAGGAGTCAAATCCATATCAGCAAAGGTGCAGATAAGTAGGCAATTACCACAGGCCATGCAGAAAGGATGTCCCAAATTATGAAAGTCACAAGTTCCTACAAATGCAGCTAAACTAAGCAGGAGTAGGAAACCACTACTTAGGAAGAGTTTTCTGCTTTCTGCTACTTTATCCTTTGTTACAGGTATTCACAGACTGGGCCCTTATCAAATATTTATAATGGCCAAAAATGACATAGAAGCCTGTTCTACTAAAGACTTCTAACTAGAAAAATACTTTGTATATTAATATTATATATTTATTGGTTGGTTGGTAATGGGTCAAAAATGCTAGACTTTCTTTTCAATGGCTGGCTTTATTATACTAGACCACCAATGACTTTAAAAACAAACTTCCAATTGTTGTAATATGGCATGGTAGGAAGCTCCAGGCATCAGTTCCTCTACCAGAATAATGATTAAACATCATTAGTTTGAATTAACTATTTCAAAACTCTGGAGTCCAGCTGAACACTGTGCAAGATCCTGGGAAGAATGGGAGAAAGTGGCTGGTAAATGGCAGTAAATACCACTGAATTGCTTCTCCACATGGTGACAACCATCACCAATCTCCCAAATTTGTAGCAAGCAGCAGTAAGTTACTGATTCAGCTTGCTAATGCCAAAGTGGAACATAAAAACCCAGTTCTCCAAGATCTGATGATATATGGTCCAAGCAATCATCACTGCTTTGATTAGCTACTTCACATCACTGGAGGCCCAGCTCTGAGGGCAGCCATTGTTCCAACCTGCCCTTGACAAAAGCTATGGAGAAGACAAAGACAGTAGGCTTCCACAGAATAGCAGAGGACAGTGTAACACACCCTCATAGCTTTCTCAGGGCAATTTGGAGCCAGTCAGCACTTATTGCAGCACATTGTGTGTTCTTTGCCTTGCTTCAACTGGGAAGGACTGATTTGGGAAACTCCTCTCTCGGGTACACCCAAGAATTTGCTCTCCAGGCAAAAGCAGCTTGAGACAGGGAAAGCATCCTGGGGCAAAAGCTTACCTGCTTTTAGTCCTGCAGAGGAACACCTTGGAGAGGGAGAAGATCTGTTTCCTGGGGGGATAGAGAGGGCATTCAAACTCCTGTGAACATGGAACTCCTAAATCCACTAGCAAGCACAAGCCTAGGGCAATATGCAGACCCAGAAAAGACAGGAGGACCTTGCACTGTGCATTCGCCTTGGGTTGACCTTCCTGACAGGAGGGCTGAATTCCAAAGAAGAGCATCAGCCAACATAGAGACAATCTGCAAAGACTGTCAAAGATGTGTGTGTTTGTTTTGTTTGTTTGTTGTTTTGTTTTGTTTTTTTGCTTAGACTTGGTTACTTTGGTTAGCTCCTGACACTAAAGAAAATCTCTGTCATATCACTAGCTGGATACAAACTCAAGAGACAGACAACTCAGAGAATAAGTTCCAGAATTAACATTTTAAAATATTAAAATGTACAGTGTGCAACAAAAGATTACAAAACAAAGCAAAAGGAAATGATTGCCTATCCAAAGGAAGAAGATAAAAATCCAGAATACATCAATGAAGACTACCAGGCTGTGGATATACCAAAGACATTTTTATTTTTTTATTATAGAACTTGTGAGTTTACAGAACTATCATGCATAAAATTCTGGATTCTCATATACTACCCTATTATTAACACCTTGCATTAGTGTGGTACATGGATAACAATTAGGGTATGCAGATTTTTATAGTTGTACTATTAACTATAGTACATTGTTTAACTTAGGTTTCATTGTTGGTGGAGTACAGTCTCATGTTTTAAAAAAATTTTGTTCTATTACCATATATATAACCTAACATTTCCCATTTTACTCAAACATATATATACACACATACATATGTATCTCAGTGCCGTTGATTATTAGATTCACAATGTGCTACCATCAACACCATCCATTACCAAAACATTTCCCTCATTCCAAACAGGAACGCTGTACATTTTAAACCATAAATCCCTTTTTCTTATCTCCATCCCATTCTCTGGTAGCCTATATTCTAGATTCTGACTCAATAAGTTTGCTTATTCTAATTAATGCATATCCGTGAGAATATTACCCTTTGGGACTGCCTTATTTCACTCAACATTGAATCTTCAAGGGTGATCAATGTTGTGGCATGTATCAGAACTTCATTCCTTTTTAGGGCTGAAAATATTCCACTGCATGTGCATAATTTATTTTGTTTATATATTCATCAGTTGATGAACACTTGGTTTGAATCCATCTTTTGGCAATTATGAATAATGCCACTATGAACATGGGTATGCAAATATCTGTTTGAGTCTCTGCTTTCAATTCTTGAAGCAAGATTGTGGATCATATAGTAATTCATATTTAACTTTTTCGAGGGACCACCAAACTATGTTTCACAATGATTGCACCATTTTATATTGTGATCAACAGTGAGTGTTTCTATTGGTCTGTATCTTCTCTAACACTTGAAATTTACTGTTTTTCTAATAGTAGCCATTCCAATGGGTATGAAATTGTATTTCATTGTGGTACTGATTTACATTTCCCTAATGGCTAATGATGGTGAGCATCATTTCTTGTGCTTTTTGGCCATTCATACAATTTCTTTGGTGAAACAGCTATTCAAATCCTTTGCCCATTTACTGAGTTGTCATTTTGTTGAAGTAGAATCGCTACTACTAGAAAAACAGAAAATTACAAGTGTTAGAAAGGATGTGAAGGAGCAGGAACACTTATTCATTGTTTTGGGGAACTTAAAATGGTGCAGCTACCACAGAAGACATTTTGGCAGTTTTGCAGAAATTAAGTACAGAATTATCATTTAATCCAGCAATCCCACTTCTATATATATACCCCAAGGAACTGTAAGCAGGAACTTGAACAGATATTTGCACAACAATGTTCATAGCAGCATTATTCCTAATTGCCAAAAGATAGAATCAACCTAAGTGTTCATCAACTGATGAACGAATAAACAAACATGGTATATACATACAATGCAAATTATTCATTGTATGTATGTATGACACCAAAGTCATACATCAAAAAGAATGAAGTTTTGATACATGAGACAGCATGGATGAACCTACAGGTCAGAAACTAGGATGTACCACACTAATGCAGGGTGTTACCGATAGGGTGGTATATAGGGACCCTATGCTTAATTCTTCTGTAAACCCACAATTTTTCTAATAAAAAATAAACTTCCATGACTACTCCCCACTCCCACTATGCAAAGTTAGTGACCTTCCTCTGTGCTATGGAAACCTATACATTTTTCTGTCATAACATTCACAACACTGGGTTGAAATTAGCTTTTCACCAGTTTCCCTGACAAAACAGAGGCTATTCCAACATGGGCACCTGTTTTACTTCTTGGTATCACTAGTGCCATTCTCCACAAGCCATTAATTTTGTAGTTGTTTTGTTAAAAATGACTTTATTAAAGTATGTGCCACTTTCAAATGACTATTAATTTCCTATTTCTATTACTTCTAAATTACCTGTCTACATCAGTAAGTTTGTGAGTTTGGATTAAGGTGACATAGACATTTTGTTTGCATTACAATTCATACTAAGTCCCTAAAAACTCAAAATTACCTGTTCTGGTTATGGCAATTTGGGTGTGGTTTATGTCCAAAAAGATATTTTAGTTTGGTGGAGAAGAAAAAAGAGTTAATATACAAGTATAGCTGAGTAAGAAGCCACACAAGGGCCTTTTTAATAAGAATATTACCTACTCTGTATTACTTAGACCTAACATTAGCACTAGAAAGATGTTGGACCAGGAAAATAAGTGATTAAAAATTTTATTCCAAGTAGAATATACATTTGGCAAGTTTGCTGTTTTAAGTATAAGGAAACTTAGGATCAGAGAGGTCAAAGAACACATCGAAAGTCATACAGCAGGTAAGTGTCAAGATTTGAACCCAGGTGTGTATGATTCCAAATTCTATGAATTTAAGTGTCGCCAAGCTGGCCACCATTCAGAAATTCATATTTTATCTACAAGATATGGAGGCTCAATGAAAACACATTGAGTAGCTGAAACAGTGGGCAGAGAACAGCCCAGAGTGTGCACAAACTAAAGACCTAGGGGACAGGAAAGGGAGGGGCACTGGTCACTAGACACCAGTTGGAAGAGCTTGTGATCTTAAGATTTTAAGATGCCTTTTGGAAGGCAATTTGAAAATACATTTCAAGATCCATCAAAAATTCATACCCTTTAATCCAGTTATACTTCTGAAAATATATCCTAAAAATATACTCCAAAATATGGGAAAAGCTAGATGGATGTACATGCTCATTTTGTTGATTTTTATAATATCAGAGAGAGACATCATGGAAAATGCATACATTTTAAGTAAAAAAAGGAATTGCATGTATACCAATTACAGTGATATAAAATCAGGTATCAATTTACTTTATAATTTGTCTTATTCTACCAAAGATGTGAGATGGAAAATGCATTTAGGAGAGTTTATCAAGGTTACTGGAAACAAGATTAATCAAGATCAATGTCCAAAAAAATTAATCTTCCTATTGAATAATTTAAAAACCAATGTATATAAAATATCCTATGTACAACTCTTCCAAAGGATATAAAGTATCCAAGAATTAGATGAATAAAGGATATATAAGACATTTATGGAGAAAATTGAAAAATATGAGAGAAGCACAAAAACAAAATCCCTGCTGGATTTGATATCTTTAAAATGCCAATCAATGCTTCCCAAAATTATCTACAATGCAAGTACAATCTCAGCAGTATTTTTTCAAGAAACTTGAACTTCCACTAAGAGTATTCTCTAGAAAACTGCAAATTTTAATTTTATAAATTGTTCATTGTAATAGTGTTTACAACAGCCAAATCGATAGCTTCTAAGAAGTGAAAAATAAATATTGTGATCTCTAGGATTGCACTAAAACAAGTACTTATAGCTTATAAGCTTTCATTGGGAGTGTGGAAAAGTAAAAACAACTAAATAATTTTAAAATGGAGTTTAAAATTGAATAAAATAAAATAGAAAAAATGCTAAAAATATTTAGTAGTAATACAAGAGAATTGATGGTATAAATAGAAAACAAATAGTAAGATCATTAAATACAAATATAGATAATTACATTAAGTATAGATAAAATGAATACTCCAATTAGAAGATAAAGATTATCAGACTTCATAAAAAAACAAAACCCACAATGTTGCTTACAAGAGAAACATCTTAAAAACAAGAACCAAAAAGTTTTGACCATAAAAGAGTAGAAAACTAAATGATAAAAATACTAAGCAAAAGGCCAATAAAGTCTAATGCAAGACAAAATAGACTAGAAAAATAAAGGCATATTTCATAATAATAAAAGGAACAATCCAAAAGGTAAACATAAGAATTCTAATGATAATTGGAGATTTTAACACGTTTCTCGTAACAGATTATTTTAAAATAGGTAAAATTAGTTTCATGACTTTAAAAACATGATTAGCAAATTTGAGCTAATAGATGTATATAAAATTCTATCCCAACCTAATGTAGAATATATATACTTTAAAGGACATGAGGAACATTTACTAGAATAGAGCATATTCTCGGAAGCATAGTCTCAGCATATTTCAAAAAAACGGAACTGTGTTATGTTCTCTGACATTTAGCTTGAAATCAATAACAAAGAGATAACTAGAAAATTCCCAAATATTTAATAATTATCCATTACACTTCTGAATTACTAATGGATCAAAAAATAAATGACAAGTTACAAAATATTTTGAACTGAATGATTATGAAAATAAAACATATAAAAATTTATGGGAATCAGCTAAAGATCTGCTGAGAGGGAAATATATATCTTCAAATCAGTAAAGAAGGGTGAAAATCTATTCTCAAGAAGCTAGAAAAAGAACAAATTAGACCCCCAAAAAAGAGAAGAAAATAATAGCAGAAATCAATTAAATTGAAACAGACAAGAAAAAATTGACAAAGTTAAACTTTGAGTTTTTGAAAAGGCTATTAAGATAATAATTATGAAGATAATAAAAGAATATAATAACTTTATGTCAGCAGAAATTTTTGATAAAATTAAACTCTAGGGAAACATTATTTTCCAAAATAGAACAAGGAAAAAAAAAACAAAACAGAAAATCTGAATAATTGTATCAATTAAATAAATTGAAGCCATAATAAAAACCTTCCCACAAAGAAACTCTAGGCCCAGAAGGCTTCAACTGTGAATTTGTCAAAATATTTATTGAAGAAATAGTAAAATCTTACTCAAACTCTTTCAGAGTACAGAAAAAGAGAAACTTTCCAATTTTTCTATGAACAAAATATGATACCAACCTGACAGACTCAATAAGGCAGGAAAGTTAAAAGCCATAACACAGGCATAAGTATCTTAAGCGAAATATCATAAAATTGAATATAGTGAAATATTAAAGAAGCAATAATATTTGAGAATCACTATAAGGAAACACGTTACCAGAATAAAGGAGACAAAACCATGATCATTTAAAAAGACATATAAAATGCATTTGATAAAATTCAACAGGCATTCATGATTAAAAAAACAAAAAACAACCTTTATCAATGTAGAAATGAATGGCAATATTCTTAGTTTGAAAGCGGGAATCCAAGGGGAAAAAAAAAAAAGAAGAAAATCTTATAGCTAATGTGATACTTCTTGTTGAAATAGTTGAAGTTTTCCTCCTGAAATCAGAAATGAATGAAGTCTGTTCAACAATTGCTATTGAATTATATTGAAGGTTCTGATCAGTGCAACAAGGCAAAAATAATATATAGGACTTGAAATGGAAGAAAAAATTTTCATTATTTGCAAATATGATTGCTTTCATAGAAAAGCCAAAAGAATCTATAGATGATCTATTATAACTTAAAATTTAATCATTAGCTTAAGAAACAGTTGCTGGATTCAAGTTCTAAATTCAAAACTCATGGTATTTCTATGAATTAGCAATAATTAGAAAATAAAATAGATGTAAGGATAATATTTACACAACCAAGAAACCTAATGGCTTAAAATCCAATAAGTAATAAGCCCCTTTCTAGGAAAATAGAGATGGATAGCTGCTTGAATTCTTTGCAGAACACAAGAAAGAGGAAGAAGCTATCATAGGCATGGTAAAAGAAAACAACCAAAGTTTTAACACAATTTTAAAAGAAATTCAGGCACGTATGATGGTTAAGTCTGCACCCTTTTGCCAACTCACAGTTGATCAATTCCTGAAGAAAATGACTGAGGGTAGAACAGGAACTCTGAGATGAATCCTCCCAAGGCAGAGACATTAGAGCCTACTGGTGTATGAAAGCAAGAAAGGAGAAATGAGAAAAACATTACAGGCACTCCAGGTATAATGAGTATACCAAGCAACAGTAATGACTTAAACACATATGTATCAATAATTATATTAAATACAAATAGACTAAATCTCTTATTTAAAAGCATAGACTGCAATATTGGATTAAAAAATAAAAAACTAGACACACAACTATATGTTGTTTACAGGAAACACACTTAAGGGCTGTGTCAGTTTGAGATGATTTATGAACCCTCAAAAGAGAGATTATGATGTAAACTAATCTATTCCTCTGGGTGTGATATGCTTTGAATGTATTAGATTCAGGTGACATGTCTTGACTAAATTATCTGTTAAGATTAGAGGTTTGATTCAACCATATCAGTAGGTGTGACTCAGGGTTGATTCAACCACATCAGTAGGGTATGACTCAAGGTTGAGTCCCTGCCCCCTTGGTGGGATGATATAAATGAGCACTCACTCAAGAAGACACGGAAGAGGAGAGAACTTGGTTATTTTGGTCCTGCCATGTGACAGAAAGAAGACTCAAACAGCTAAAGCCCTGGGGAGAGACGAGCCCTATGCCAGCCTACAGCTAAGACTGGAAGAAGCTGGACCCATGTAGCCTTAAGAAGGAGAAGGAAGGAGAGACCAGGCAAGGCATAGATTGCCTGCCATCTTGCTTCAACACATGGCAACAGACTTTGATGAGAAAGAAGCCATGAGTTGGACTCTTTAGGGCCTTGTAACTGTAAGCTTTTACCTCAAATAAATATCTTTTATTTAAATACCCATAATTAGCACTATGCTTGATAAATATATGACCCAGGGACTTAAATATTTGGTCCATCCATGTGCCAGTTGAGCTCTGAATTTCAGCAGAGTTGCAACACTTACTCTCCAGTTCATTGGACTTACCTGGGACAACTAACAAGGAGATGATGATGGACAATGCCCATCCCAAGAAACAGAGAGTATCTGCAACTGCAAGAAAGATAGCTCCATCCATCTGCCCCATGGGGTCTAAGGCCCCTCTCAATTATAAGCAGAGTGGGCATCACCATCCCTAAACCCTCAAGATTGGGGAATGAACATTGTACTAAAGTAGACTTATTATTATTCTAGCAATGGAAGAACTCTTATCTTGATATATAAAGACAGTGGCCACCAGAGGTTCTGAGGGATGGGAGAGGGAAGAATAGGTGTAATATGGGAGCATTTCTGGGATATTGGATTTGTCCTGCATGACATTGCAGTGACAGATACAGGCCACTGTATAATCTGTCATAATTTACAAAATTGTGCAAGACAAAGTGTAAACTATAATGTAAAATGAAGTCCATGGTTAGTAGCAAAGCTTCAATATGGGTTCATTAATTGTAACAAATGTACCACACTACTGAAGGATGTTGTTAATGTGGGAAAGTGTGAGAGGGTGAGGGTGTGGGGCATATGGAAATCCTTTATATTTTTTATGTAACATTTATGCAATATAAAGCTTCTTTAAAAATAGAAAAAAAATTATTAAAAAAAAGCCAACAGATTTCTGGTACTTTGCATCAGCACCCCTTTGGCTGACTAATATGAGGGCACATATCAATTTTAAAAAGAATGGATTGATACATCATTTAAACACGAAGTATAAGAAAGCCTGGGTGACTATATTAATGTAAGTCATAGTAATACATCACAACTCATTAAGAAGACATAATGATATGAAATATGTATGCACCTAACAAAAAAAGCACCCAAATACATGGAGTAAATATTGACAAAAGGTATGAATAAACAAATTTACAACCACAGTCAGTAACTTTATAACATTTTTGTCAGTATTAATTTTTAAAAAAGGAAAAGTTTTGAAGATGTGAACACTATCTACCAAATTGATCTAATTAGCATTTAGAGATTACTGTATCTAAAAACTACAGAAAACACTTTCTTCTCAAATGTACATGGAACATTCACCTAAATAGATGACATGCTGGCCCTTAAAACAGGTCACAACAAATTTAAAGACACAAAATCATAGAAAGTATGTTATGTGATGAGAAATCAGTAACCATAAGATGTCTGGAAAAAGGAAAACTTTAAGAAATAGGTTTAACTAAATGATGATGAAAAACAATATGTTGAAATTTGTGGGATGCAACTAAAGCAGTACTTGTAAAGGAATCTATAGCTGCAAGGCCTTTGTTAGAAAAGAAAAAGGGGCACAATCCAATGATCTATGCTTCCATTTTAAAGAGCTATGGAAGAGAGCAATTGCAACCAAAACAAATAAAAGAAAGAAAATAATAACATAACATCAGAGAGCAATAAAATAAAAAGAAACAAATAAAGAAAACTGATAAAGTAAAAAGCTTTTTTTCCCCCCAAAAAGCCTAGCAAAATTTAAAAACCCTTAGCAAGACTGATTAAGGGAAAAAATAGATAAAACATAGTTTATGAATATCAGGAATTAAAGTGGGGATATCACTACATATACTATAGATTGTAAAGGGAAAACAAATCATGAAGAAGTTTATTCCAATACATTTGTCATCATATATTAAATACATAAATTCCTTTTAAAAACTTACAAAAATTGACACCAGAAATAGAGAATATAAATAGTCCTATATCTGTAAGAGAAATAAAGTAGTGGGGAAAAAAAATCCCTCAAAGAAAACTCCACTTGCAGATGGTTTCACTAATGAATTCTATCAAACACTGAAGAAAGAAATAATCCCAATCATATACCCACTCTTTTGGAAAATGTAATAGGAGACAATAATTTCCATCCCATTTTATGATACCAGCATAATACTAATATCACAGCCATAAAAGGATATTACAAGGAAAGAATATTGGAGACTAATATCCCTCATGAACATACATAATAACAATAAAATATTAGCAAGCAGAATATAGAAACATATAAAAAGGATAATACATCATGAACAATGAATTTTGTCTCAGGATAGTAAGGTTGACTTAAATTACAATGTAATTCACCAGACTAACACATTAAAGGAGAATAATTATCACTTCAATATATACAGAAAAAGTATTTGACACTGTTTACCACCCATCATGTTAAAAACTGTCACAAACTTAGAAGCAAATTTCCCTACATGGTAAAGTGCATCTATGGAAGACCTATGGCTAATATGATGCTTAATTTAGAAGTACTGAACACTCTTTCCCTAAAATCAAAACAAGGCAATGATGTCCATTCTCACCACTTTCAATTACTACCAACATAGTACTGGAGGGCCTGGATATTGCAATTAGGCAAAACAAAGAAATAAGAAGGCATAAAAAATGGAAATATAAAGGTAAAACTTGTTTAATTGGTACAAATATTGACAAATAGACCAATATGATAGAATACAGTATCTAGAAACAGATCCAAATTTATAACAAAGCTGTCACTGGAATACATGGAGAGAAATTAATCTTTTCAATAAATGATGCTAAATCAATTGTATAACCACTAGAAAAAATTAACTTTGACCCTTTTCTTACATCATATACAAAATCAATGTCACATGGCTTTTAGATCTAAATGTTAAAGATAAAAGAATAAATTTTCTGTAAGTTATTATAAGAGAATATTCTTATGACCTCAAGGTAGACAGAATAACCTTGTGACCTTGAGTTAAGCAAAGATTTCTTAAATGTGAGGAAAAGGCACTAACCATAAAACAGAAAACTGACAAATTGGAATTAAAAACACACAATTTCTGTCCATCAAAACAGAGCATTAAGAAATGAAAATTTAAGCCACAGAGGAGAAGGCATATAAATTCATATATACTCAAAATAAGACTAGTGTCCAAAATACGTAAAGTACTCCTACAACTTGAACAACAAAAAAATAAAAGATAAACTAATTTAAAATGGAGTAGGGCAAAGAGATACAGGCATCTCAAAGAATAGAATATCCAAATGACCAATAAACACATGAAAAGATGATCAACATCATTTGTCATCAAGGAAATGCAAAATAAAAACACAGTGTGATACCACTACCTACTCACCAGAATGGCTATAAGGAAAATAACAACAATAACAATAAAAATCTCTGACAATACCAAGTATCTCAAAGATGTGGAGTATCTGGAACTCTCTTACACAGCTGATGGGAAAGTAAAACTGGTTTAATCACTTTGGAAAGCTGAACATTCACAGATCTCCTGATTTATCAATTCTACTCCTGCATGCTATCAGTAATGTAGACCTACAAAGACATCTGGCCAGTCCTGGGACAATAGTGAAGTAAGAGAGGTACCTAGGGCTCAAAATTTAAGGAGGCACTCATTCTCAGAGTCATACGAGTGCAGGCATGATCCTGAGAGGGAATGTTTCCTGATATTTTGTATCCCAGGCACTACTCTGGCCTCATCGTGGTCCCAGTTCTGCTCCTAGCAGCAGTATTCATAAAAGCCAAAATAGGCAAACATCCATCAACTGTAGGATAGGTAAAATGTTATATTTATACAATTCACCACACACCAATGAAAACAACAAACAGGTAATACACAACAACATATATTGATCTCACAATGTTGAGTATAAAAAGCCCATCACAAAATAGTACATGATTCCATTTATATAAAGTTCAAAAACAGGCAAAGCTAATCAATTGTAATAGAAGTCAGAATAGTGGTGAATTAGAGTGGATGATTCTGAGGGTGCACAAAGGAGGCTTCTGGAGTCCTGGTAAAGTCTATGTCTCACATCTCTTAAACCACACACTTAGGATTTGCTCACTTTTCTTTATGTATGATTTAATTAAAGCATTTACAAAAAAAAAAATATATCAGATGCAGTATACTGATATATTGAGGAAGAAGAGATTCCAGGGCACTCCTCTGTATCTGTAGTGATTCATTTATTTTAAATTATACAAAAACAAATATGGCAAAATAGTAAATTTGATGGAGAAGGGTAACATACACAGGAGTTCATTGTTTTTCTCTTTTCTGTTTGAAT
Organism: Cabassous unicinctus; assembly: GCA_029593785.1. Lineage (NCBI taxonomy): Eukaryota > Metazoa > Chordata > Mammalia > Cingulata > Chlamyphoridae > Cabassous > Cabassous unicinctus. The sequence continues at coordinate 15,311 of JAQZBX010035136.1, forward strand.
GTTTCCATATTTTAAAAAACTGATATTGGTTATCATATGACTCTGGCATCTGATCCACTGAGAGGACAGTTCTACCCATGTAATTATCAACACCTCTTACAAAATGCTATAAAGCTCTGCCTTACCCAGTAGACTTCTCATTCTGTTCCCTGCCAAGGCAAAATATATTTGCAACAAGCCCTTCAATTTCATTGGAGAAAATCATGCAAAAGGAAAAGAGCTTGTTTTAGCTTTTCTTTAATACTACAGGTTTTGAAATTGAAGCTGTATTCAATTCAGAAAGACTATCCTGGCCCTCTGTGTCTCCATTAAGTTCTGGCATTCCTTGAAAGATAAATTACAAATGGTTCTATTCACCTCTCACTGATCCCAAATCATAGAAAAGGTAATAAGTTAGATTAACTTTACACTCAGGGGACTTCCTTTGCGACAGGCTTTATAACTACAGAAACAAAGCTAGAAGAGTTTGTTTTCACTCATTTTTCTTTCTTCTAGACTTAATTTTATAAGAAACTGCCAGAAATGCTGGGACTTTTCATTGTGCCTCAGTTAGCCTTCTGCTCACTTCCATTTCAAAAATGGCTTCCTCTCATTTCTTAGTAATAGACTAGTTGGAAATGCTCCATCTGTGCTCCCTCCTCCCCTCCCACCCCTTGTCACTTTCAAGAGTAGAAGGCCCTGTGGTACAGAACAGAAAAAACAGAACAGCTTTTGCAAGGATTCAAACCAGACCAAGGGTCTGCACCCAACCTGTGAAGGTCTCCAGGAGAAAGCTCTTCATAAACCTGTTCCTCACCTCAATTGACTCCAACCCTCTCCTAGCTTAGTTAAAGGGGGGAGATAAAGCATATCAGAGATGGATCTAAGGGAGCATGGTAGCCAATTGACCATGAGGAAAGACCAGAGTTATATATGCTATAATGTTATAATGGAAGAACAAGGGGCTTAAGAATCAGAGGGTCTGCATTAGAATTCTGACTTACTCAGCCTGCAAACATGAACAAGTAACCTCTCTGAGATCTTTCCTATTTGCAAAAATGGGCAAGGTAATACCTCTTTCTTTCAGGAGTTTTGTATGGTTTGTGTGCTGGGAAATTTTGGGAATGTTGCAGGGGTATAAAGCATTAAGAGAAAACACCTATCACTGGCTTCACTATTTCACAGCCTTGAAAGCAGTATCCAATTTATGTTTAGGTCAAGTTTCATTATTTTCCCCATATACTCATTAGCTATTGTATGATGGCTTCATTTCTTCTATTTCTTTCCACAAATTCTCAACAGGCTGTTTGATATCCACATAGCACACTATGAAGTACAAGCCATATGTCAAGTCAGTCGAGCTTTTGCACATCATGACTTTCTTCTCAGTTTTGATGTGTCTGAAAATGCTATCTTTTGGTTGCAAGGAATAATGTGCCATTTACAAGCTAATCACCAGATGATACGCTTCTCTCAAAAGACAAGTAACCCAGACATTATTGAGTCATGCTGTTCATTGGGATGGGATCAGACAGGTCAAAGTTTACAACAGAAGTAATTATGAACTGTAAGTAAGAAACTATTTCCTAGCTCTAAGGGGCTCCACAGCTTATGCCAGACTGCACGATTTGGAGTAACACTGTAGAAAATTGCCAATCTTTATTAGTTTCTCCTTACATGGCAACACAGCATTTGCAATGGACAGGTTGATGAAAAGGAGATATTTATTCTCTCCCACCTCATATTTCTACTTACTTTCAACTTGAGCTCCCTCCTTTTCCCACAATGTAGGAAGTTTGGGGTGCCATTGCTTTCTTCTCTTTCCACTCTTAATTCTTCACAAGGTAAGAAGACTCGCTAATTTGATTTTTAAGAGCTTAAAGTTCATTGTATATTTCCCCAGTGGGCATGGTCACTACTTTGGTCATTTCATATCCTTATGCTATCCTTTATGAAGCAAGGTCATGGTCTTAATCAATGAGGCTGGATCAATAAACCATGTTAGGCCAACTTTGCAGGCCGGGTTGCCCTCAATTCAGCAGGGGAGGAAATAGGATATTTCAATTCAGTCTCAGTCCTTGGCCTTGTCTCCAATCCCATTTGACCATTCACCTTTGCATTTGGAGTTATACAGTACTTATTTTCCATTAGTCTATAGCTCCTGTGTATATGCTTATCAGCCAGAACTCTAAGAGAGACCGACCTAAATAGTGAGATTCAGTCTTCTCAAATCCTTTATAACTTTTATATCATCTCAGTATCAATTTAGAGTCATGAGCTTGAAGTTGTACGCTGTGATTCTGTAACAAAGAGAAATGCCCATGTAGCCTACACTGCCAGTCTAAACCCACCTTGAATAGGCTAATGTTCTTTGATAATGCAACAATGGGATTTTAACAAATTTAGTTGTCCTCTAGAAGTGAAAAGGGTTAATGCCAGCTTCAGTTAGCATAAGTGTATCATCCTTTCAGGTGCTATAGCCTGTAGCTGGGTATGATCTGGCTTTCTATGTAGCTTACAATATCCCATTCAGAGGATATCTGGGAACATAATGAGATTATTAACAGTTTGGATCAGAGCCCAGAATCACTACGAAACAGAATTCAACACCGGACTACAGTTGCAGATCAGAAATCAGGCAACAGCCAGGATAAGCCAGGCTGCGGGATAATCTCTGACCCATCATCACAAAGTCATATGGGTTTAGTCAGTGTAAAATATTCAGGGGGACAGACACAAGCACCCAGTGAGAATGAGCATGGGGCATGGAGACCATGGTCAGAAATTTGTCTTTGGCCCTGGAAAGAAGTCCAATAGGAGAGGCCCTGGCCTAATGTCAGTAAGATGACCACTGTTAAGTAACAAACACTCTAGGTGGCAAGACAATCATTGAAAACATTTTCTTGATATTTTGTTATAGAACAGGATATGCAAAAAGGAGAACAAGGAACAAGCATGTGTTTAAGGATCCTTTACTCTCCCCCTCTCCATATGGAAAAATAACTGATTTCCATAAATGGTGTTCCTTTGATATTTTGGCAGGATATCAATTCTACTGTTGTCTTGGCTCAAGATATAATTCATCATAACATCTGCACTTTCTTCATGCAAATTTGTGACTAGGAGTTTCCAACAGTATGTCTTCCACACTCCACCAACATTCTCCTGTTACAAATGGGAAGTGCCCAAAGAATCTTCTATGAAACAGTGGTCCCTAGAATTCCTCTTTTTGGAGAGTAGGGGGACGCTTTCAATGGTCAAATGTAATTGAACAAAGTAAAATAACAAACCCTTCCTGAAGATTCACAAGGCATTTTAATATATCAACAGCTCTTAAAAAAAAAAAAAAAAATCCAGCAAAGAAACCTGACTAGCATTTTAAACTTAGTCTCTCTCCAAACCTGAGTCCCATAAATCCTTCTTTTCCATACCACAGCTATTAGCTCCCATATCACAGAACTCATGCTAAGAGGTACATATGATAGCACTCTGTCCTGAAGCTTTACAGGCACAAGGAGATTGGAAGTATATAAGAGTGAATTGACTTTTGTTTCCTATCCCAAATGCTGATGACAGAAAAAAAAAATTACAAAATGAAGAATCCTTTTTACAGGTATATTTGAACATTTTGGTTTACTGCTACCATGTATGATTTACTATATTCATGATTGAGTTGCCAACGTTACCAGAAATTATTAGGCTGCAGCACAATTACACCTAAAGAAGCCCACCCTGCGTTAAAGTCAGACAGTTTGTAGTGTGCATCCCACACATGCTAGAGAACAAAACCTTTTTTGCAATCCTCAGACCCCTTGATGAGACCCTGCTGTGGTTTGCTTGAAGGTTACCTTGGCAACAGACCTTTCCTAGAGGATCACTGGCCCACTGCCACTCTTTCAGGTTTTCTTTCAGCTGGGCCCTCTAGCCTTCTGGGCCTGGAGTACTCAGTTCAGACAGTTTCCTGGAGTGAAGTGCAAGAAAAGAGGTGAAAACTGCAGGGATTCAGGGAAGATCAACACCTGTTCTAGTTAGCTATTACTACACTAGAAATGACCACAACATTTAGAGGCTTAAAACAATGATTTATAATTGCTTATACTTTTGTGCATTGGCTGGGTTCAGTTGTGCAATTCTTCTACTCATGCAGTGTTGCTGAGCTCACTCATGTGGCTGCATTCAGCTGGGAGCTCAGCTGGGGCTGGAACATAAGGTCACCTCTTATACTCCAGAATCTCTTGCCCCATGTGGCCTCATCATTCCACAGTCCAGTCTGGACCTCCTTATGGCATGGCATACAAGGTCCAAGAGGGGTAGGTAGAAGCTTCTAGTTTTCTTAAGGCCTTGGCTCAAAAATCACAGAATATCACTTTTGTTGTATTTTATTAGTCAAAGCAAGTTACAAGGCCAGCCAGATTCAGGGCCAGACTTCAGCTGTTGATGTGAGGTGTGGAATAGCATGCACTAGCAAGATAGGAGGGTTGATGGTGGCTGTATTTGGAGGCTGTCTACCAAAACATCCAATGCTTCCCATTCCACAGCTACAGTTGGTGGTAAGAGAGAAAACACCAACACCATTCCTGACAAAGTTGGTATTATTAAAGCAAGTTCAATGTTTGGTCCTTTTATCTAGACAATGTGATTCTTTAGAAAGACAAAGGAAAACTACTACAGAGTCCCACAGGACTCTAGTTGAAGCAAACTAAATGAGCACCTAACTGGAATAATTTGTCCTGGATTATCATTCAGTTCCTTTATAGACAAGTTGGGTTCTTTGGCTACTCAGTAAATTATAAATTAAACTCCCATTTCTGTTCATGTTTTCATCCTCCACTTATACCTCTTCTTTCATCAAGTATCCTCCTTATCAACAATCTGACTGACCTCTGAGGCTGAATTTAGCATTATCCAGTGGAGAAAAGCTAAATATTTATCTAGTATTATCACCTTCCCTTAAATGAGTCTTCTCTCCTTTGTGCCTCATTAACCATTTGAGTCATGGGAGAAAGATAAGCAGGCTAGGCAGCTACTTGCAGAGTATTTTGGGGGGAACTAGGAAGGAATCTTGTTCAAAAATAATCTTCCCAGCTGCCATGACATAAGTCCTGAAATTCCAGCATGGAGATTCATTTCCTTCACTTATAGCATTGACTCTCCTGGGATTCAAGGACAGAATGCAAATACCCAAGGATATGAGAACACATGGGGTCATTGCCATCCATTAGTTTCCCAAGTTGGGGTGAATAGCTAAGCCAGGGCTTTTAGACACTAAGGCAAAATCAGGCAGGGTTGGGGACCTGTGGCTTGGCATTTTCCTGCAGTCCATAAAGATGTGTATGTCTCCTACAGGCAGGGACACAACAGGGCTCTATGTTCCTGGAGGTAGGAGCACGTCACAGATAGCGATGCAGAAACAGGACCCACCCCTCCAATTTCACAATTTTCTGAGGGATGTTTAGAAAAGAGATGGGGCAAACAGGAAAGAGAGTAAAAGGAGAGTGAAAGGATACAGTCTGAGCACATTCTCCCTGTGTTACCTTTTCAATAATTGTTAAATTACCATTTTGTCATGATGATTGCTAAAGCCATTTTTGAAAAAACATTAAAGGAAGCCGTGTTCAAACAGCAAAGAGTGTAAAAAGAACTTTTGAATTCAGCTTTACCCATCCACCCATGAAAGATAGACTCATTCCTTGCAACTCATTCCCCCTGTTAGATTCAGGGGACTCCCATGGCAATATCATCTCAACAATGGACTTCTAGAGAGCCAAATTTAAGCAAATACGTGTGCTGTCAGGAAAAGGTTAGAAGAATAAGGGCATCAGTATTAACTGAGTCAAAGGCACCTGTCTAATAAAAATTTCAAATTTGCTTCATCACTGAGAGTTCTCAGCTTCTACAGGGGTAATGAGGGGGCTTTTACTTTACATTGCCACCGCCAGGGCCAAATAGGCCATTGCTGTCTATCTTCCCCCATCTTCTAGGCTCTGCCCACCAGAGAAGAGTTTCCCTGAAAATTATAGCCTAGCAAAGCTTCCCCTGAAAATGACACCCTAACAAGCACATCTATACCTGAATTTAAAGAGAGATGGAAAAAGGAAAAGATGTGAGCAAATTCTTTACCTCACCAAGTACTCCAGAGGTCAGCTTCTTTTCATCAGGGTTGCACCTCTAAGGTAAATAGACTACCTCAAAATGACTGGGAAAATTAACAGGTAACACTCACTGTGGCATTTTCAAGGGGGAACAAGCAACTTCTCCTTTTCTCCACTCCTCTAAATGTTAAAATATTATCAATAACAGGGAAAACCGTCTATCCATTCCGCAAACATGCACTGAGTGCTGCTATGCAGGTAGGAATGGAGAAGAGAGGCCAAGGAGGAGCCACTTGCTAATGCAGGGATCTCTGGAGGAGGATCATGCTTGCTTTGGTAGAGGTGGCTGCTGAACACGGGCCCAGTAGCTGAAAAGTTCAGTTGTGGTGGCACAGGAAGAAGAAATAAACACGATATTCAGGAGATGGACTCTACAGGGCTTCTGATGAACTGATAATGAGACTTGAGGGCAGGAAGGTTCCTGCCTTGAGCAGCTGAGTGAGTAATGGCACCCTGCTAAGAGGGGGAAATATTTGGGGGGAAATCTAAGTTGGATAGGTTAAGTTTGAGATCTCTAGAAGACATCAAAGCACACAAGTCAAGGGGGCATTTTGCCATGCAAGCCTAGAGCTCAGGTGAGAGATTAAGTTTGAAGGTATAAGTTTGGGAATTGTCTACACAAAAATGATATTTAAATCTACAGGAACAAGTGAAATCTACTAGGAAGGTGGTATAGAACAAGAAGGCTCTACAGGGTAGAATGTGGAGAAGTCCTTAGATGCCAGGGACTGTGTCAGCCAGAGGCCAGAACAATCTAATCATCTGTCCATCAATATATGAATGGTTAAATTAACCATAGTATAATTATACAACAAATACTATGTGACTATGAAAGAATGAAATAGAATTACATATGCCCTTCTGGTACAGAAAGTTCTCTAAGGTATGCTGTTAAAGGGAAGCAAAATCAAGCAACAACAGTTAACACTTAAATTGGACATTCCATGAACCAGATTAGGTTCGGAGAACTCTACATACATTAGTCCATTTGCTCATCCCAATACCTCTGTGATATAAGTATTCTTATTCCAATTTCAAAAATGGGGAATCTGAGCCCAGGAAGGTTAAATGCCTTGGTCAGGGTCCCACAGCTATTAAGCGGTAAAGCGAGGATTTGAACTCAGTTAGTGACTCCAGAACCTCTACTCTTTAACACTACAGTGCAATGCTTCCCAGGGACAGTGTTGTGCACAGCACGTCTTTATGCTGAAAACATGCTAACAGGATTTATAAGAAACTGATTTAAATACTGGCCTGTGAGAAGGGAAATGTTATGTCTGGAGTAGTTACTTTTTATTGTATTACTACTGGTGGTGGTAGAATTTTTACTATTTGTGTTTTACACTTATAAAATGAAAAGTAATATTAAAGCAATGTTTATTTCAGTAATAATATATGGAAGCTATTTTTCTAATTTTTACTTGACCTTAATGGTCAATCAGAAAGTATAGAAAACAACAAGAAAAACAAATCTATGTCTCTGGGAAACACTGTTTCTTATCTTATTTTCTCAAACCATAGGCTGTGTCACAAAGTCAAGCTGTCTGCTGCCTGGGCATACATGGGACACCCCAGAGAGCTTCGGTAGATAAGACTCCATCCAGCCATACTGTGGCCAATGGACCAAATGGCCTCTCCTCAAAGGCCAGAGTAATATGCCACTGCAGAATCCGAGGGTCAGCTCTGAGAACAAATCTCCCTATTTTTTGTTGGTTAGATATTTGATTGACTTTAAATGCAGAGATAAGGTTTAATTTTCTTCTATCCATACTTTCTATTACTCCTCTTTTTTCCTCCCCCATCCAACCTCATCAACACATACACTAACTCTCTTCCCCTTAAAGATGAAGGGATGGAGAGAGCCATTTTGCTTTTGCAACGATTAGATCTAGCCACTTAGACTAATTTAAAAGAAACTGAAGTTAGGTTATAGCCACGAGAAGGCAAGTATGGCAAACACACCATCCTAAATCTCTCTCGATAAGTCATTAATGCTAGAAAGCACTAAATCAGAAGATTAGAAGCCCTGCTCACTGAGAGGAAAGAGTATCTAGTATTTAAATCCAAGGAGAGAACTTCCTGCCCTGTGGTCTGGCTTTGTGTTAATTGAAGTGAATCATACAGTAGGAATGAGAAGTTCCCAAAAAGTAACACAAAAAGATAAAATTCATCCAGAGAGCAAAACATCTCCATCTCCTCTACAGAATACTTCCCCCCCTAGTGGTTCTCAAGCCAGCACAATATTATGCCCCCCAAATAAGAGGCAATGAGAAAAACATAAGAAATTTTCATTGGTTATCACAATGATTGGGTAGTCACTACTGGCATCAAATGGGTGGCAGCCAATGATGCTAAATGTCCTGCAATGTGCTATCGATGGGTCCTGCATATTGTGCTAACTTAAATGGCACTAAGAGCACCCTTTTGGATAAGACCATGTTAGACAGGTGCCACACCATCTCTCAGAGCCTCCCGTCTCCAAACTTATTGCCTACTTACCTTGAATGACCAAATTAACCGATGTTGGAAAATTACTTTTTAATTAAGAGGAAAGGCTGTAATTTCATTGTGCCCCATTCCATTGGATGGGATCTAAGGGATTACTTAAGTGATATGCATATTGGGTGGTAGAAAATAATAGGAGAAAATCCCTCTTTAAGAACAAGTAAGACCTATGAAATTCTCTGACATGGGTACATCAAGTGGTTGGATTTGGAAAAGAGCTCCTGGATGAATTGCAACAAAGCTTTGGGCCAGAGTAGGCCATCTTATTTCTTTCCCTCCCTTCCTGCTTCTCCCCAAATAGTTAAAGAGTAACCACCATCTCCAAGCATTGTGCAAGGCACTATGAAACAATGGTGAGCAAAAAGTGACATGGTTTCTACTTTTATGGAGTTTTCAGCCTATTGAGGCAGACTAACTTTAATAAAATAACCATACAGATATGCATATAATTATAAAGAGACCCTAACCTAGCCTCGGCTGGGGGAGGAGCCAAGCAGCAAGATATTGATCAAATTCTTCCCCTGAGGGAAGCGGGTGTGACTCAGTGGATAGAGCTCCCGTTTACCATATGGGAGGCCCGGGTTCGCGTCCGGAGGCCTCCTTGTGAGGAAACGCCGGCCTGAGCGGTGCAGTGGGCTGATGCAGCAACCTCACGGCAGGAAGCGGGTGTGGCGCAATGGATAGAGCACCCATTTACCATATGAGAGGCCCCGGGTTCGCTTCCTGGTGCCTCCTTGTGAGGGCAGGCCAGCTCGC
>JAQZBX010035137.1:0-24714 GCA_029593785.1 Cabassous unicinctus
CTGAGAAAAACGTTTTTCTCTGTTTATTGTCTCTGCCCTTAACATCTCCTCCAGAGATGGGGGACTCTGCCATGCTTCCATCTGTATTCTCAGCATCCAGAACCATGTGTGGTGTGTTGTAGGTGTTCAACAAACACATGTGGAATATACAAATGAGTCTATTTACTTGAGCCTGAGACATGCAGGCATATATTATACGTTCTGTTTTGACAAGAGGATTTTGTTAGGAAAGAGCATTTGAGTCCTGTCCGACATCAGTATATTGAATGTGACAAGCTTCTCGGGGCTTGGAAGCATGCCATGGGGACTCTCCCACGTTCAATTAGTCTTCTCACCATCAGTAAAGCATCAATGCATGCACAGGTGGGCAGACATCGTTTTCTACCGGGTTTTCGTCTATAGTATGCCATGCCCACGTGGGTGCCCTGTGTGTTCACATGAACGTCACTTTTTTTTACTTCATAACCTACCTCTTCCTGCTGCTAGCACAGTCTGTTGGGTCATGACCTTGGGGCTTGGTTCTCTATCTGAAACATGGCACCTGAGTCACAGGAAAGTTTGCAGATCCTTTTTCTTTTACTTACACTTCAGCAATCTCAGCGGTGGGTACCACCATCTTTCATGTTTACGGACAAAGAAACTGAGGCTCAGAAAGACACTGCTTCTGAGATCTTAGAGGTGGTGGGTGGCAGAATGGAAATTTAATCCTCATCCCTCCGACCCCAAATCTTGAACTTTAACTCTCCGTGCTCTATGCACAGTCTTGCACAGTGTTTGAAACTCACTAGAATAGAAAGAAAAGGCTCATGTGCGATGCCATCTCAGCACGGGGCTGCTTTCGGGGCTGTAGGAGGGAGTTGTGTCACTGTGCATGTGAAGCCCTGTCTGGACCACTGGGTCATCTGGTGTCCCTGCCTTTTGGGCTTGCTGGCAGGTGGGGGACTTTGATGACAGACAGTGCTCGATGACAGGAGGGAGGAGGGCCCTGCTTGGGGGGTTCGGCAGTAGTGGGGTTTCTGGAGGCAGATCCTTTGAGGCTGGGGCAGTTGTAGTGGGGAAGAGCCCTCTGTGATCACTTCAGCGTTGCTCAAAAGCCTTTTTTCCTTCCCCTCTCCGTTTCTGAATCTCATCATTTGCTTTACTTGACATTCAGCAGACAAGCTGAGCTGGCCAGAGCACCTGTGGGCTGACCCAGGGGGGTATCCTCTGGTGGTGTGACCTCCCTTGGATGAACCCAGGAATAGGAGTTGGGGTGGGCACACCGGCCCTCCTTAGAGGGTGGCGTGATTCCTGGGATAGACGAGTTGGCTGTCCGTGTCATTTACGGTGCTGTGTCCCCCACCTCCAACCTCTGAACAGGAGAGGCTGGAGAAGAAGAGGAGAAGGAGCCGCTGCCCAGCCTGGACGTCTTCCTGAGCCGGTATACGAGTGAGGACAACGCCTCCTTCCAGGAGGTCATGGAGGTGGCCAAGGAGAAGAGCCGGGCCCGCCATGCCTGGCTTTACCAGGCCGAGGAGGAATTTGAGAAGGTGTCCCTGGGTGCAGGGGTGTAGGCTGCCTCTTTTGGGGAGCTGGGGAGTTTCGGGGCCAGGGGTGGAGTCCCGCTGGGGGGAAGCTCCTCTGACCCTCACTTCCCTCCGCAATTGCAGAGGCAGAAAGATAATCTCACTCTCCCATCGGCAGAGCACCAAGCCATCGAGAGTAGCCAGGCTGGAGTGGAGACCTGGAAGTACAAGGCCAAAAACTCCCTCATGTACTACCCTGAGGGTGAGTGGGCACAGCCGAGCAGGGAGGCAGGGCAGAGCTGGGCATGTCTGGTCTTCCGTGTGCTTGGGCCTTTGGCTTTCTAGGCCTCAGCAGCCTTGGTTCCCAGCCTCCCTGAGGGAGGGGGCGAGGTGGCTCCATGCAGAGTCAGCCAGGGGATGAGGTTTGCCCAGGGACCACAGACGGGGTACCTGAACTAGTCTCGATGTTTCTGCTCGACTGAGGGAAAGGGAGTTTGCTCCTCTTCTTCAGGCCATTGAGCTGCCAGCCAAGGCGCAGCCTGCCCACCTCCCTGACACCTGCCGCCGCCTCTGCTCACTCCACCAGGCGTCCCTGACGAGGAGCAGCTGTTTAAGAAGCCCCGGCAGGTGGTGCACAGGAACACCCGCTTCCTCAGGGACCCCTTCAGCCAGGCCCTGAGCAGGTCCCAGCTCCAGCAGGCAGCCGCCCTCAACGCACAGGTGAACGGCCTGGGGCCAGCGGGGTTGTGGGCCCAGATGGGGTGACTTCCTGAGCCCTGGATGGGACAAGTGGGTCCTCTCAGACAGAGGCTCTGATGCCAGGGGGTTGGAAGGGTGGGAGGCAGGTGGTGGGGAGAATGTTCTGGAAACTCTTTAGGTGCCCGGTGGGAGAGAGACCAGAGTATGGCCCCTGAGGGAGTGGCGGGGTAGGATGGGTTGTTGAACTCAGAACTCTCTGAAAGTGTCTGATAGGGGCTGTAGTACCTGAGTCCAGGGATCCCTGACCCGGATGTGATGAGGAGGAGCCTCCCTTGCTTGGAATGCCCCTTGATAGGCCTTTCCTGTGTTTGGTGGGAGTCTCCTTCTTTCTTCTCCCTCTGCCCCCAAGGGAGTAGAGGAAACTTTCCAAGTGTGTCCCCTGTGCATCTGCCTGTCAGCCTGCTTGGGCGGTAGGGGGCAGGGTATCTCTGGCCCGCAGGCACCCCAGGCCTCCAAATCCGCCTCTCTGCTTGTTCCAGCACAAACAGGGCAAGGTGGGCCCTGATGGCAAGGAGCTCATCCCCCAGGAGCCCCCCAGAGTGGGTGGATTTGGATTTGTCGCTACTCCTTCTCCTGCACCTGGTGAGAAATGGCCCGTAAATAGCAAGCCAGCCAACGATGGGCTGCCTGGTGGGAGGTAGGCTCCTCAGGGAGTTGCCAGCCACTTCTTGCATCTGCCTGGGTTTGTCCACACCGCATAAGTTAGGGATCCCATCTCCCCGTCTGTAAAGGTTGGGCTAGGCCACCAGCAGGTGGAACTCCTGGGCAGACCTGGTCTGCAACCCCTATCTCCACCCCTCCCCAACCTGCAGTGTGGACACACCACCGCAACCAGCCTGCAACCTGAGCCCTCTACTGCCACCTGGCTTGCCACCCATCTTCCCCACCGCCATCTGCTCAGTTTCCATTTCCATGCCTTGTCCAAACCTCAGCAGGACAGAATCTGGGTTTGGTGTGACCCAAAGGCCTTGGAGCTCTGATGCCCACGTTGAGGGGCCCAGGTGTGGTCTGGCCCTGCTGCTTAATCACAGTGAGGGTGGGTTCCCTGGAGGGCTTGCCAATCGGGGCTCCTCGCCTGCGAGAAGTGTGTGTGAAAGCCAAGGTCTGGTCTGCAGGAGGCTGGGTGCACAGGGACCTAGGGGTGATGTGCCCAGTGCAGGGCCAGTCTCCCCTCTGCCCAGACTCTTCCTGGCATGTCACCGTCAGCCCTGGGGTGATGTGTCCTGGTTTGGCTGCCACCATGTTGTTGGTGGATGGGGTGCTTAGTAGGTTATATACATATGGGGTGGGGCGGGGCGGGGTGGGGTGCCAGGGTGCTAGGTCCATGCCTGTCCTCACACTGACTGTTCACGAGGGAGGCGTCTAAGACTCAGGGATGGGTTCATGGCGCCCATGGCATCCTCTTTCTGCCCTAGGCTGGCCAGGGTCCTGGGAGGTGGGGGGCCCTGAAGCACCCTAGTGTTCCCTCCTTCTCTGAGTGGGGCCTCATTATTGACCTCCACGAGACCACTGGGCCCTCCAGCTCCCTGGCCCTGTGCTTGGATAGAGCCTCCCCAACCCAGCCACCCCAGGCTGAGCTCCATGGCTTCAAGGGTTTTGGGGTCCCTGGGGAAGGTGAGAGGGCCCAAGCAGCAGCACCCGCAGCTGGGGTCCCCTGGCCTGAGGTGGCTGTGACGGGCTCTCCATGTACAGGTGTCAACGAGTCCCCCCTGATGACCTGGGGTGAGGTGGAGAACACTCCCCTGAGGGTGGAAGGATCAGAAACTCCCTACGTGGACAGGACTCCAGGGCCGGCCTTTAAGGTGGGTTGTAGTGCGAGGGCTGCGGTGGTGGGCATGGGGGCTGTGTTGGTGGGGGTCCTTCCCAAGGAGGAGATCCCAGTACTCCTTGTTCAAGCGCAGCTGGCTAACAGGCCAGGCCGTGGGCCAGGCCTCCCACCAGGACAGCACCAGTATTCCTCTGTGAGATCCAGGCCTCTCTGCTGTAGGGCGATGGGTGGGGCTCTCAGGAGAGATTGCAGGGGGTAGGGAGCAGGGGCTGTTCAGAAATGCAGGAGGGGTCTCCGAGGCCCTAAGAGTGCCCAGGAACTCCAAGGGCCAGCAAGACCCCAGAGCCCACAGTGCTCTCTGAGACGTGGTTTCCATCCCCCAAGGCCCACTTGCTTGCAAAGGAAGCACTCTGCTCACCAGAGAGCACGATCAAGGACACGCCAAATTGTGTGGCTCAACCCCCCGCATTGTTGACTAAAAGTGGAGGTGGCAAGGCCTGGAGTGGGCAAGGGAGGCTGCGTGTCAGGCCAGGCCTACCTGGGCTCAGGGCAACAGGATATGATGAGGGGCCCCGAGTGCCAGCAGCGCGGAGGGAGCAGGGCAACAGAATGGTCCCTAGAAGGGGCGGTTACCCAGCCCTCCGTGGCCAGTGGGCAGGTAGGTCTGGCCCTGGAGAGGCGCTGAGTAGGTGAGGTACTCCAGTCTGCAGGAAGTTGATGGGGGAAACTGAGTGACTGGCATGGTTTGGAAGGAAGAGAGGTGCCCAAAAGTTGGGAGCCCCTGGCCGTGCTGACTGCAGAGTGCCAAGAGATAGCAGGAGGTAGGAGTTTGCATTGTCGCAGAGGCAAAGCGGTGGGTGGTATCGATTATCTGTTTAGAAAACCGCAAGGAATCAAGTCTGAAAGTCTGGAATTAATAATCAAGCCTAAAAGTCTAGTTAGGTGGCTGCCTGAGAGGTGGTCTTGAACCAGCCCTTCTAAAACACTAGCAGTGATTAATTTGAAATGCAGTGGAAGAAAATATCCCACACACTGTGGCAACAGAACATTTTGAATAACAAGGGGGAAACCCTAGCTTTTGTGAAGAAAACCACAGAATTCACCACAGACACTGGAAGAATGCCCTCCAGAGGGCAAGGCCCCAGGGCTGGCTCCTCAAGTGGAAAGACTTCCCCAGTGTGGCACTACCTGTCCTTTCCCAGAGTAAGTTCTTAAAGGCCATGCACGTTCGGGCAAAGAGGGACATGCAGATTCTAAACCCCAATAAGATGCCACTTCACACCCACAAGGGTGACTACTATTTAAAAAAAACAGAAAGAAGGTGTTAGTGAGGATGTGGAGAAATTGGAACTTGAGTGCCTCATTGGTGGGAATGGAAAATGGTTCAGTCACTGTGGAAATCAATATGGCAGTTCTAAAGTTAAAATTGTAGAATTACTGTTAGACCTGGCTGTTCCACTTCTAGGTACGTATATACCCAAAGAGAAAGAAAACGAGATCTCAGACAGGTATTTGTACACCAGTATTCCTTGCAGTATTATTCACGATAGCTGAAACGTGGAAACAACCTAGGTCCATCAACAAGCGAATGAATAAACAAAACATGCCTACACTCATTTATTATTTGACCATAAGAAAGTTGAGACTTGCAACTTGGAGGAACCTTGGAAACGTTACGCTTCATGAAACAAGCCAAACACACAAGGACAAATTTTGTATAATGTCACTTATAAGACATCTGTAGAAAGAGCAAATCTCCAGAGACAAAAAGTAGGTTAAAGGTTCCCAGGGGATTGGAGGGGAAGAGGGGTGGAGGGGGAGTGAAAAAAATTATATATATACTTATATTGGGCAGAGGGCTCGTGATTCTAAAATATGTCTGGGACACAAAGATAACCCAAAAAAACTTGAGAGCAAATAATGGGGAGGAGCCTGAGCTGTCCAAATGAAAGCGCATCACGAGGCTGGGGATATTTTGCTCCTGGAATCTCCGGATGGGTAGAGGGGAGAGAAACTCTGAAACAAACCTCAGCCCGAGTTAGAATTGAGGGTACAATAGAGACGGCAGTTCAGGTTGGGCCAAATGGCAGAGTGGAGATAATGCAAAGTAGATCCTTAATACACACAGCAGAATAAAATTCCAGAAAGTTGAAAGCCTTCCCCATAAAAACAATAACCATAAACCAATGAGAAGAAAAGCACTATGTCTTCAATCTGATCTCAAAGTGGGAAGGGCTTTCTTAAAACACAAGCAGAGGGAGAGCTCACAAAGGAAGCTATAGCTGGGTGAACGCTAATAAAACCAATTGAAGGGAAGCGGGTGTGGCTCAGTAGATAGAGCCCCTGTTTGCCATATGGGAGGCCCGGGTTCGCGTCCCGAGGCCTCCTTGTGAGGGCAGGCCTGCTCGCGCGGCGCCGTGGGCTGATGCGGCAAGACCTCACAGCAAGGGGGAGATAAGCAGACACAGAGAAGACATGCAGCGAATGGACACAGCAGCACAAGCGGCAAGGGGGGATAAATAAAATAAAATAAATAAATCTTTAAAACAAAAACAATTGAAGGACGACAGAAAACGTCATTAGAGGAAAAATAAATATGCACAACATAGTTTAATATAATTGCTATAGATAAACCTATTATAGGTTGGAGAAAAAAAAAAAGCACCTTGGTAGAAAAATAGGCCAAGTACATATAAGGGAAGTTCTCCAAAGAAACACAGCTGGTCAGTAAGTGCAGAAAGATTTTCATTCTAAAAGTCTGATGGAAGCCAGTTAAAACCAGACTTTTTTTTTTCCCTGAAAGACGGTCAGAGGCCCATAACTTGGCAGCCCTAGCTTTAAGAAGAAGATGGGATGGGGTGAGGAGAGCTGTGCCTGGGGCAAGTGGGCAGGCCAGGCTGGGCAGGGTTGGGGGTAGTTTTCAGGGGAGGTGACTTGTTGGGATCCTGGTAGCCTCAGGGAAGAGGCCGGTGCCCCTGCAGCCACTGCCACGTGAGGGACCATCTGGGAGTGGGGGGCCAGGTTGGCACAGGCCACCCACACCACCGCTGCCTTGCAGATCTTAGAGCCAGGGCGCAGGGAGCGGCTGGGGCTGAAGATGGCCAATGAGGCCGCTGCCAAGAACCGGGCCAAGAAGCAGGAGGCCTTGCGGAGAGTGACGGAGAACCTGGCCAGGTGAGGGGGGCGGGACTTCCCTGCCCATGAGGGTGGGCGCACCATCTGCAGGGTGAGTCCAGGCGGGTTCACGTGCGGCCGGGACGCGGGGCCCCTCCTTGTCCTTCTCCTTCCACGTCCTCCTTGGCTTGTCCCTCGGTGGCATATTCAGTGTTGTCCCTCTACAAGCTCTTCCCGCCCTGTGGGCACAGGCATCATCATTCGTCCCTGGAGAGGGCAGTGTGTCCAGCTCACCCCCCTCACCCCGTCACAGCCAAGGGCAGCACTGCAGCCTGACCTCGGCTTTGGCCCCCACTGTGGTGTGCCCGCCCTGTAGAGTCCTCTGCCCAGAATGACTGCGTGCTTCCCGAGGCCTTCCCCTTGGGCCTCACCTTGCCTCTCTCTCTCACCTCCCACAGCCTCACCCCCAAAGGCCTGAGCCCGGCCATGTCCCCAGCCCTGCAGCGCCTGGTGAGCAGGACGGCCAGCAAGTACACCGACCGCGCCCTGCGGGCCAGCTACACCCCATCCCCAGCACGCTTGACCCACCTCAAGACCCCGGCTGGCAGGCCCCAGACCCCCACCAGCACCCCAGCCCCTGGCTCAGCCACCCGCACCCCGCTCAGCCAGGACCCGGCCTCCATCACAGACAACCTACTGCAGTTACCTGCCCGTCGCAAAGCCTCTGACTTTTTCTAGGGCCAGGCTGGGCAGCTGGCCCCCTGGCAGAGGACTCCTGGCCTCCTGGGCACCCAAGACACACTTTGCTCACTGCAGGGACAGCAGTCGGCGAGCATCTGGAGGCTTTGTACTGTTTTCTATTTAACCCTCGTCCGAGCAGTCATTAAAGAATGACAGCGCAATCTGGCGGGGCCGCCTTCCGTCCTGCCCGTGCCAGGCCCAGGACTGGCCCTGGTCTGCGTCACCATCTCAGGCTGCCAGGGCCTCCCAGGGGAAGGAGTGCAGGCTGGGGTGACTGGTGACCATTGCAGGGCCAGGGCGAAGGCTTTCCCACCACCTCCTGCATTCATCTCTGTGGCATTCCTGGGGCCTGCAGCCTGCCTGGGCTGAGTTCACAGCGTGGCTGCCCCCTGCCCTGCTCCTCCCACCCCAGTTCTTTCTGCTCTTTCAAGGGAGGGATGGAGACCCTTGGAAGTTGTGCCCCTCAGGTTAGGTTTGCAGTCACCCCATCTGGGCTGGACCCAAACTGGTTTGTCCATTATCAGGACTGCTGCTGGGGGCGAGGAGTCCCCTTCATGTGGCCTCTGCCTTCACTGTTTCCCACACACCTGGCTTCCAGTTCCAGAAGAACCAGAGAGACCTGCCCTGAGGTAGGCAGCCTCTGTCTCCTTGACCCCCTCCCCCAGTGCTCCAGGCTCTGCCAGGTCACCTGCTGCAGGTAGGTGTGGTACCCACCCGCACTGTCTCCCAGATACCAGGAACCTAGGCCTCAGGGTCAAAGAGACGGGGGCTGAGCCCCACGCAGACCCAGAAAGTGCTCTGTGCCCCACTTGCACAGCCGTGAGCAGGGAGGCATTGCTGCCTGAGCCAGGAGGCCTGGCAGCCGCTGGTCCCAATGGCCCTGAGAGCCCGGATGGCCTGCTTCACAGCATGTGGGTAGAAGCCTCGCCCCCCCGCCCCCCCCCCCCGGGTTGAGCTGGGACCAAGACTGTGATCTGGCTCCTGAACCGGGTCTCTTAAGGCCACAAGCAGGGCCACGGGTGGTGCCATCTGGGTGATGGGGCTCACGAAAGCACACCCACGCATCTGCTCAGGCTGGAGTCTAGCCTCTTGGAGCATGGCCAGCCCTGCCCCTGGCCATTGTCTCTGGTCCTCCTCTCTGTCCACTGGCCTGCTCCAGAGGCCGGGCGAGGACCTAACAAATGGAGAACTGCTGCTCCCCTGGGCCTCCACTAACTATGCCTCTCGACCGTGAGTTCCTGCCAGCTCCCCGGGTGGCCAAGCCTCAGGCACACCCTGGAAGCCAAGACAGGGTGGGCATGGGGGTGGGGCTGACTAGGTGTTGGAAGGGTGCAGCTTTGGGTGCTTCTCTTCCCTAGAGAAGGGTGGGCTTTAGCCCAACAGAGACCCCAGGAGGTGAAGTGGCAGCTGTCCAAGTGGGCGTGAGTCAGACAGAGAGAGGGGCCCTTTGCAGACCAGGCCCACCCCAAGGCCAGGTCTTGAAGGCAGGACCATTCGAGCACTTGGCGAGTGTGGGGAGGGTGCTGGGGGGGGTGATGGGTGACCACAGAGGAAGCAAAGGCTGGGGAAGGCAGAGCACCCAGAGGCAAGGTCTCAGCTGGGGGATGGAGAGAGAGGAAGGCTCAAGGGCCATAGATCACTGATCTTGAATGACCCCAGGGAATGGAAGGAGCGTGGCGGGGTCAGAGTGCACCTGAGGTGGTGGTACAAGTGGGCCTGGTACATCCCTGTGGGCACCAGGGAGAGGGAGCAGATCAGAGGAAGACTGCATGGGGTCTGGCAGGCAGACTCACCCACGGGCCTCCCGGTGGGGTCTGTCTGTGCCTCAAGTCCTGGTCCTGGGCCCTCCGCCAGAGACCCCCACGCCGCAGGGATGGAGGGCGGCTGAGTCCCAGAGAAAAAGACTCCTCACCGGGCACTGTTGATTGCTGTATATACTTTGTGGTTTATTTGATGGTCAGTAATTAACGTCTCTGCTACTAAGTGGAAGAAAGCTAATAGAACGTAATCAAAATAGTGGTTTAATTGACGGATTTTACTTGTTCCTTGCCCCCTGTGCCTTCTTCAGCTCCTCCCTGCCTACTTAACGTGAGCACAAACCACACACCACGCCACCCGGGGCCCTTCACCACTGCTAGGTGCTCGCCTTCCCCACCTCACCGCCGGAGGTGTGATGGTCTTTGGCCCTGGAGGGCTCGGCCAGCCTGTCCTCCAGCCTGTCCTCATTCTCAGGCACCACCAGCAGCCGGTGCTGGGTTTTGGCTCCCAACTTGGGGTCAGGCCGGTGCTCGACTCGCGAGGCCGGCCGGGCGTCCAGTTTGCACTCGGCCCGGTACTTGCCCTCGCCCTCCCTCTTGAAGGACCCAGAGGACATGGCCTTGAGCTTGGGAGGCTGCAGCCAGGAGTGGCTGAGGATCTCGTCAATGTGCAGCCGCCGGTTGACGTCCGGCTGCAGGATGCGGTAGATGAGGTCCTTGCACTCGCCCGTCAGGTTCTTGGAGCGGGGGAAGTCGACACGGTGCTCCTTCTGGATGCGCAGCATCTTCTTGATGTCGGAGTCGTCGTAGGGCATGGAGCCGCAGACCATGATGTAGAGGATCACGCCCAGGCTCCAGATGTCGTATACCTTGGGCTGGTAGGGGATCCCCTGCAGCACCTCGGGGGCCGCGTAGGCCGCGGACCCACAGAAGGTCTTGCTGAGGATGATGCGCCCGCTGCCGTCCCGCAGGCAGCGCTTGGAGAAGCCGAAGTCGGACAGCTTGATGTTGAAGTCCTTGTCAAGGAGAAGGTTCTCACACTTGAGGTCACGGTGGACGACGTCCAGGTCGTGGCAGTACTTGACAGCCGAGGAGAGCTGGCGGAACATCTTGCGTGCCACGTCCTCATGCAGGGCTCCCCGGCACTTGATGAACTCAAGGAGGTCGCCCTGGACGCCGAGCTCCATGACGATGTAGATCCGCCCATCCGAGGTCTCGAAGATCTCGTAGGTCTTGATGATGGAGCGGTGGTTGACGGTGGCCAGGATGTCCATCTCCCGGGGAAGGAATCTCTCCACAAAGTCGGTGGGCGTCTTCTTGCGGTCGATGATCTTGACCGCCACGTTGAACTTGAGGCGCTCGGAGTAGGCGGACTTGACTTTTGCGTAGGAGCCCTTGCCAAGGTTGATGCCCACGATGTAACCCTTCTTCCTTAGGACCGCGGCATCGTCCATGGTGCCAGGAGCGGCCGGCGCCGCTGCCCTCTACATCCCCTCCCCACGCGGGCCAGCGGGCATTGTCCTCATTTACCCTGCAGGGAGTCCTCTGGATGGGCTGGGCTTGGAGTCGGAGGGGATGGAACGCTCAGCATTGTCTCCGGGTGACTTCAGCACGTGAAGTCATAAAGCCAGGCTGCCGGGACTAGGGACTGGGGTGGGGTGAATGGGGCCCCTGGAACCCTGGAAGCCAGGCCGGTCTGGCAGGAGTGCCCGGTCCCTGCCTGCTGGAAGGAAGGTGATTCCCCCAGGACCCTCCCCGCCCCCCCCTTTGCCAGAGTGGTTGACGAAAGGATGCCTTTCGCTCCCAGGGGAGGTGGCCCTGGGTCCCAACTGTGGAGACCGAGCCTGCATGGGTCTCTGTGCCTCTCGGCTCCATTCCCTGCAGCTTCTTTGGGATCTGATGGAAACACTCTCGAGGGTTTGTGTCCTCACTGGTGGTTCCAGGACCAGAGGACCAGAGCAGCTCCGGGTGTGGGAGTTGCCACTGCCTGGGTGAGCTGGGGCATGTGTTTGGGTGGATGGGCAGCTCCAGGCCCCCCACTGGTGTTCGGCCAGGTACACAATTGCCAGGGCAGGCCTGGTGCACGTGCCCAGGGGCGGGCAGGCCTGAAGCCTCCGTGGGCAGGGCTGCGGACCCAGGGAGGAGGTGGCCAGGCATCCTGAGGCAGCGAAGAGCTTGCTGGGAGATCCGAGAACCTGGCTCTGAGAATTCTGAGGGTCGGGTGAGAAGGTAAGTCAGGGCTTTTCCCCGGGCAACGTGTGGCATGGGTCCGGGGCAGCCACAATTTCCAAGTCAGCGGCGAAGGACAGTGAGGGTGTAGAGGAACTTTGGGTTAGTCGGAGGGGATGACGCTTCTGGGGGTTTGGGCCACAGAGGGAGGGGGAGAAGAGCAAGCACAGGGAAGCATGGATCTGATGGGCTTTGGTGCTGGGGCCCAGGGATGGGGGTGGGTAGGGGCTGGGGGCACCCAGATCATTACCTGTAGAGCAAGTATTTGGGTGAGGAGAGGGTCCTGAGTTACGTCGCTTTGGACCTTTGGGCTGGGCGTGCTCTTGCCCCATAGAAACCCCACCCTACCCCCCGGATTCTCAGGTTGGCCCATCATTTACATCCCTCAGGGTGTCTTTTGCATCTGGAAACAGCACGGAAATCCCATTTCGGGGGCACATGAGCGTGTGGATTTTTTGCTTTGGAAACTTTGGTTTCTGTGGGTACAAAGTACCTCGTCTGTCACAGACTGGGCGTCTCTCCTTGGCCCCGGAGAGCCCTGTCTGGCAGCTTGTGGGCGAGTTGCCGAGACTGGCATGTGCCAGCTAAGTGTCCAGGGGAGAGTGTGAGAGGACATGAGGGTGCAGCAGGGGTGAACAGGAGCTTCCACCAGGCTGACAGGAAGGACACATCAGGCAGACACAATGTCTTGGCCAGGGGCACAGCCATGTGGCACCCCTGGGTCCCACAGACAGCTTGCTGGATCTGGCTGGCAGGGCAGCCAAAGTCAGAGGACAGGCTTCTGGGACCCCAAAAAACACTCCGAGATCTCTTTAGAGCTCTGTCCTTTTGTGACCAGCTTTAGCTTGATACATTTCTCCCGGGGCCTCTTTTTTTTTTGGCTAAAACCATGAGAACTTCACACCTTTGTGTGCCAGGAGGGGCTGGCTGTGAGGATTTGCAGGCCAGCACCCAGGAGCATGTCTGCCCTCTGCATCTCCAAATACTCTGGGGCATCCCTTGACCTCCCTTGTTTTTTGTGGGTTCGGCTCCCTTTCCCCTGATGTGTACCAGTGGAGCATCTCTGGTTTGGGAGATGTGCCAGCGAAGGCATTACCCCGGTGGAGCTGTCTGGGGTGGGGGAGCAGGCAGCTTGGGGAAGAGTGAGCCCCTTGCCCTGAAGGCTGTGCATGCAGGGGGCAGGGACTCCTAGTGCGTTCCAGGGTGATGTCCTGCTCATGGCGGGGATAGAGGGACACGAGGTAGATCAGACCTGGGGAGGGGGAACCTCCGTGAACAAGACCTGGGGGGTTGGAGACCAGCAGCTTGGGTCCCGCGGCTCCAAGAAAGCC
This sequence comes from Cabassous unicinctus, assembly GCA_029593785.1. Lineage (NCBI taxonomy): Eukaryota > Metazoa > Chordata > Mammalia > Cingulata > Chlamyphoridae > Cabassous > Cabassous unicinctus. The sequence continues at coordinate 13,205 of JAQZBX010035137.1, forward strand.
ACTCTCTGAGCTTCAGTTTCCTCTAAAATGTGGGCATCCACCCAATCATCCCCCAAATATCCGAGAGTCTGAGGAGCTGGGGATACAAGGACGAGCGAGAGACAGGCCTATGCCTTTTGGAGCCAGCTGTGTGGCCAGGGCGAACAGCAGGGCTCCATATCACACCAGCCAGTGTGAGCGGACGGTGGAGGCTGTGCCAGGGGCAGGAAGGGTAAGGCTGAGCCTCAGGAAGTAGCCAGATGGAGGAGGACCGATGGAGGTGCAGAGGCCAGACAGTGCAGGAGAGGGCTGTGGAGGTAACAGCTGGCCACACAGAGGCAGAAGGGGCATGGATGGGCCATGGGGGGACCAGGCATGTGCCGGGAGTTGCTGGCACAGGGAGGCCTCCTGTTGAGGGCTGGGCTTCAGCTTGCTGGGCCTCGGCTCTGGGCTGTGTGACTTCAGGCAGGATGCCGACCTCTCTGAGCTGCTTCCCATGGGTGCTCCCACCTGCGGGTCACTCCCAGGCCCGAGGACCAAAGCAGGCTGCAGAGATGATGGGAGGAGGCTCAAGAGCCTCCCCCGACCCTAGCCTCCCCACCGAGCCACCCACCTCAGGGCCAGTTCTGTCACCCACAGAACCACTTTCTCCACTTGAAAAAAAGCGGGTGACTCCTCCAGTATTACTCAGGACCTGTTCTGGGCCCAGACCCTTGGGGGACTCACAGGCCTGCCCTGGCAAATATCGTAATAACGCCCCCCACCCCTGAGCACTCACCTCAGAGGGCTCTGTGCAGGCGTGGCCCCTTGGCAGAGCCTGGAGAGATGGGCAGGGAGAGTTAGATGGGCCAGGTGGCAGGGAGGCAGCCCCCACTCCAGACAGCAGCATGGGCAAAGTCTGCAGGGGTACACCCATGGATGGCATGTGTGATTATGGCGTGTGTATGTGGGGGGGGTTGGAAAATGGGGCTGGGAGGCCAGCCAAGGAAGGAGGAGAGGTCCACAGGAGGAGGCTAGGCCTGGGAGAAGCAGTGGGGGGCCAGACTGGATCTTGGGGGGGGTGCAGGGCTGGGGATCCCAAGGCACCCTGCAAGGTGGCTATGAGGAGAGGGAGGACCCAGGCAGAAAGGTGGCCTGGCTGTGGGGAAGGGTCCAAAGGGCTGGTCCTTGCATCAGGGGATTCAGGGTTGAGGGTCTTCCCAAGCTTGAGGCACAGGCAGGGGACATGGCAGGTTGGGAAGAGGCGAGGCTGGAGGCGGCCAAGAGCCACAGGCCTGCGAGGGGTGGTCCGGAGTGAGGCGAAGAGTGGCAACAGGGAGGGGATAGCTCAGCCAGAGGCGAGGGCCGCTCGGGGAAAAGGCATGGCAGGGGCCAGGCAATGCTGGGCACCGGTGCTGCCAGATGCAAGCCCGTTCCTCTGCGGGACACGGCGGGTGGCGGGGCGCCTTGCCCTGCCGGCAGGTCCTCTGCCCTAATTGCCAGTGGGATAACGAGGGCAGGGCCACCCAGACCTCCCAACTGCAGACGGAGCCAGCTCTCCGGCCTCAGAGGCCCCTGGCTTCCTGCCCTTTCTCTGCAGGCAAAGAAAAGTCCCCTTGGGTCCCCATCCTCCCCTGCCCATCCCAGGACTGCCCTCATGGGCCTCCCTCTTGAAGCAGTATCGCCCTTACTCTCAGCTCTCTGCTCTGGTTCCTTCCCTTCCAGCTGCCCCCCTACCATGCCCCTGCACCCCACACACCCCCAACTTCTGTGGACACCCTGGGATGTACATCCCCAAGAAGCAAGAGGCAAAGCATAGCTCAAACCGAGAATGGTCCATCTCCCCTACACAACCACACTGGTCCGGAGAAAGACATTCGCCTTGGGGTGTGCACTAATATAGTCTGTGATTTATTGCTTCTTTAGCCATGTGGGTTACCAAGTTCAAAGGGAGGGAGAAGGAACTGACGAAAATAGCGGCTCCTCGGGGACAGCGCCCCTCCTCGGACTCCTCTCTTGGCTTCTTCCACACTCGGGCTCGAAGCCGTAAGCATCGCCTCCTTCCCTGCTGGCCCCCTGGGCCGAGAGGGGCTCACTGGGCATGCGGCTCGGGGGGCTGCTGGGGGTGCCTTTCCTCGGCCTCACCAGGCATCTCGCCTGGGAAGCCCAGGGTCTCCGACTGCCTGGACACCTGCACCGACTCCTCCTCGGGGTTGGCCTCGAGCCGGGCCTCTTCCCGGGGCTCCAGCTTGGAGGCGGACTTCTTGTCCGAGGTGGGTTCGGGGGCCCACGTGGACTCCGGGCCCCGGGAACTCTCCCCTTCCTTGTTGATGGTGGCCGAAGACAGGCCCCGAGTCTTGGGCTGCACCCAACAGTGGCTGAGGATCTCGTCGATGTGCAGCCGCCGGTTGACGTCCGGCTGAAGCATGCGGTAGATGAGGTCCTTGCACTCGCCCGTCAGGTGCTTGGAGCGGGGAAAGTTGACACGGTGCTCCTTCTGGATGCGCAGCATCTTCTTGATGTTGGAATCATCGTAGGGCATGGAGCCGCAAACCATGATGTAGAGGATCACGCCCAGGCTCCAGATGTCGTACACCTTGGGCTGGTAGGGGATCCCCTGCAGCACCTCGGGGGCCGCGTAGGCCGCGGACCCGCAGAAGGTCTTGCTCAGTGTCAGCCGGCCGCTGTCATCCCGCAGGCAGCGCTTGGAGAAGCCGAAGTCGGACAGCTTGATGTTGAAGTCCTTGTCGAGGAGAAGGTTCTCGCACTTGAGGTCACGATGGACCACATCCAGGTCGTGGCAGTACTTGATGGCCGAGGAGAGCTGGTGGAACTTCTTGCGTGCGTCGTCCTCGTGCAGGGCTCCCCGGGTTTTGATGAACTCGAGGAGGTCACCCTGGACCCCGAGCTCCATGACGATGTAGACCTTGCCGTCCGATGTCTCAAAGATCTCGTAGGTCTTGACAATGGAGCGGTGGTTGAGCATGGCCAGAATCTCGATTTCCCGGGGAAGGAATTTCTCCAAGAAGTCCGTGGGGGCTTTCTTGCGGTCGATGATCTTGACCGCTACGTTGAACTTGAGGCGCTCGGAGTAAGCGGACTTGACTTTGGCGTACGAGCCCTCTCCCAAATTTATCCCCATGATGTAGCCTCGTCGCTTGAGGACGGCAGCGTCATCCATGGTGCCAGGAGCGCCCAGTGCCTCTGGGGCTGCCCTCTACATCCCTGCGGGACATGGGCCAGCGGCGTCCTCATTTACACTGTGGCCAGAGCGTCCTCTGGGCTGCCCGGGCCCGCTGTCTCTGCCTCCTAGAGGCCAAGACTCTGGGGTGGAACCTTCAGCATCGTCTCCTGGGTGACTTCAGTGGGTGAAGTCACAAAGGAGGAGCACACTGGGGGAATGAGGCTCTGGCCTGAGCCATGTGGACTTGGAACCCTGGTTGGCAGACCGGGATGGACCAGAGGCCAGCGGAGAGTGGCTTGGTGCTCGGGGACCTGAGGTAGGAAGTGAGGGGCCAAGGAGGTTACATGGGTCTGCTCGTGTTTCCCAAAGCCAGGGCCAGGACTGCTTGGGGAACAGAGAGGCTGATTATTGCAATTGGGGGGCATCCCAGCTAATGCAGAGTGGGTCCCAGCAGGACACAGAATACATCCTCAAATGAGGATAATCCAAGGACGGTTTCATCAAGGGGCTATTGACAAAGGTGAGGGCAGAGCAGAGGGAAACCACCAGGGCAGTGCAGTCCCTGAGGCTAGTGACAGGTCCTGGAATCTGGAAAGAGTGGAGGGGGCCATCTTCAGTGGAGGAAAAGAGCCAGGCCCAGTGACCCCATGGGGAAGGGGGACAAACTTCCTTGACCTCTTTCCCTCCCTTCAACTTCACGCTGGGGTTTCCTTGGTGACTGACCCCACCGAATGATGCAGTCCACGTGGACAGCCTCAGGGGGGATCCACCGAAAACGGTGCAGCAGGGTGGGACGTGGATCAGGAGGACCCAGGAAGCCAGGACCCCACCCCTTCCCTGCAGGTTTGGCCCGGATTTTTCACCTCCCTGTTCCTTTCTTTCATCCTCCCAGCCTTTGCCGGCATGCTTCCCTGACAGTGGGCCCTGCCGAAAGGACAACGGGGAAGAATTTCCACTCCCAGCTTGTGAGTTCCTTCCCAAGGGGCCTGCCCATCCCACAGCCTGCGGTGGCACATCTCAGGCTGGGGTGGTGGTGGGGGATTGGAAGGCTGAGCCTGGATCCTGTTCCGAGCAACAGCTGGTGCTCCTGGGGATGCACCATGAGGACGGGTGCTTTTGTGACAGCCCACTGGGCAAGGGCCCATTGTTTGGAAGGGCAGTGGGGACCCTCCCCTCTGCTGTGATGGGCCACCTTTTGTCCAGCATCTGCTCCAGGGCACACCCTGAGGGAGCAGGAGCAGGCTGGGCTAACCCAGACTGGGGTTTTGACCTTGGCCTTCTCTGCCCAGAGGGAGTGAATGCTCCTGAGTCCTCCCCAAGTGTCACATGCTGGAATTCTGGGATGCTCAGGAGGATGGCCATGCACTAAAGGGGTTTGGGAGTTTGCTCTGGGGGTGAGTGGTGAGCCGGGAGGCCCAAGAGGCTGGCCCTTCTCCCTCTCCTCTGCTACCCCTTTACAGCTTGTTCTTCAGCCCTGGTGGGGTACTTCCTTCCTTTTGACGTCTTGCCGCTCCGGCTTGACCTGGGCGGGATCTAGATACCCTCCCACACCCACATTTGCTCTCTCCCCTCCCACATTCACCTAGTTCCTGATGACACTGTTCTCAGAGACACTTAGCCGGTCACCTCCGCCCCGCGGCTGCTAGAGACCCCGCTTTCCTCTGGGCAAGACTTGGCCTGTTTGTGGCAGTGACTGGACCCTTGGGCCCTGCCCTTCCCTCCAGGCCAGTGCTGCTCCACAGTCTCTTGGGGATGTGGGCTTCCCGGTTCGCTCTTCTGGAGGGACTGAGCTTTGCTTTAACTCCTTTAGGCTATTTTCTCCTCTGAAGCCTTTTGAGTTGCCGGGTCCTCCCTGACCCTTGGAACCTTTTCCAGAATGCCCCGCAGGGATTCGGCTCTAAAAAGACCACTCTTTAGGGCGCATCCTTGGGCAACTGACCGGACTGAAAGGTGTGAAGACCCTTCGGGTCACAGGTGCACCCACCCGCGCGGCCTCACTCCGCGCCCCGCCCGGGTGCTCGCCCCTTGGCGCGTCGGACCTTGTGCTAGCGCTCCCGCGGCTCTTCCCAGGCTCAGGAGGACCCTGGCCCCGCCCCCCGAGCCCCACCTTTCCGCTCAGCCAATGACACGCTCCACTCCTCATGGGTCCCGCCCTCGGACCCGCCTCCAGTCTCCGCCCCCACCGCCTCCACCTTAGGTCTCGCCCCTTTCGGGCCTGGCCGCTCAGGCTCCGCCCACCGCGCCGCCACTGGTCCGCACGCCGCCGTGAGCGCGCAGGCCCCGCCCCCCACGCCGGCACTGATTGGCCCGCGTCCGCGACGCGGGCGGAGGGCGGGGCTGCGCGGAGCCGAGCAGGACGGCCGCCATCTTGCGCGGAGCCGGAGCCGCAGCCGCAGCCGGAGCTCGAGCTCGAGGCTTAGAGGCAGCGTGTTCGCGCGAGCCTGCGTCCAACCCTGCCGAAGCCCAAGGCGGAGCCCTCTCCCGCCGCCTCCCCGCGCCCGGCCTCGGCCCCCAGTCCAGCTCCTCCAGCCCGGCCCGGTCCGGCCTCCCCGCGGGGTCTCGCGGTCGCCCCGGGGACGATGAACGGAGGATAAATGGTGCTCAAGGCAGACAGCGGTGCCTTCCTGCTGCTCTTTCTGCTCGTGCTCACCGTCACCGAGCCGCTGCGGCCAGGTGCGCGGCGCGGTGGGGGCGGCGGCGGGCCGGGGGCGGGGGCGCGGCCGGGGGCGGGGCCGGGACCCCCGAGCACCCTGCACCCCGGGAAGGGCGAGCCGAGGCCTTGTTCCTGGGCAGCCGGCGCCCCCCGCCCGGGGCCCAGCTGCGCGGGTACCTGAGACTCAGGCCGTCTTAGAAAGGGATGTTGCCTTCGGGTCCTCACGTATTGGGCCCTGCGTGCTTTGAGATGGATGGAAGCGAGATCGCTGTGCACGTCTCGGCTTAACTTCTGGGGCCTGAGAGTGCTTTAGCCGCGGAGCTGGCCCCTGCTGGTCCTGCGTCTGGTGTCAGGCCGGCGGCCTGGGGTCGAGAGAATAGCCGGGGGAGGTACCTGGTTTACAGGTTTCCGCCCCACAGTGGCTTCTTGCCAATGTCCCGGCCTTGGAAACCCCTCGGCTGTAAAGCGGTACCTAGATCGCTTATTGTAGCTCCGTAAGGTGTGTTGCACTTGGAAATTACTCGGCTCAGAGACCAGCCCAGAGGAAGTACTAGGAGTCTGCGGAGCTTCGCGTGCTGGAAGCAAGCCTTCTGGGGCCAGAGACTGACCACAGCCTCGCTGCCCTGTCCCCACAGTCAGAACCTGAACAGGGCCAGGCCCATAGGAGCATTTGCGATGAAGGATTAAATGATTTGGGAACTGTCCTCGGAGCAAGTGTGTAAGCCTATCTGTGGTGGGGAGTTAGAACTTCTGCCACCGGAAGGCCCCTGATAATTATTTCTGCCTGACTCTGCTCTACGCTCCCCTTTCCCTTGAACTGCATTAAGAAAGTCAAACCAACTCTCAAATACAGGGTCCGATTTCTCCATCAGGCACAGGAGGTGCAGTGCCCAGGAACCACGAAAATGTTCTCTTAAAATCAGAAGAAAATGAACTTTGAGGTCAAAGAAAAAGTTTCAATGTGTTTATCAACACTCTCCTCTTCATACATGCTAATGCAGTTAAAAAAGTATAATTATTACTATTTTTTTGTGGAGCAAAGGGCCCGTGAAAAAAGCTTCCAGGGCCATCTGCGGTGGGCGCTATCCAGCACTGGTGTGTAAAGGCAAGTGTGGAGGCAAGACAAGCTCAGGAGCACAGTGGCCCTCAAAAGCCCTCTGGCTGCCCTCTCCAGACCCCCACCTCAGGCACACTGTCCCCCTTGGCCGTCTGCATAAAAGGCTCTGCTTCCTCCCCAGGATCTCCCAGGTGGCTCCAGCTTGCCTTACAGTTCACCCAGAGTCTCCCACCATGCTCTTCCTGGCTCCCCAATAGAGCTGGTTGTCCACTGCTGTTGACTGTGAGCTTTGTGCAGATGTTCAACCACTGAGCTACACCTGTTCCATTTTGCCTTGGTAGGAACAGAAGTCAGGAAACAGCCCATGTGGAGGGGTTTGCTGTAGGAGCCCTTGGAGCTCAGAGCCAGTGGGTGTGTGGTTTGTTTGCTTGTAGGAGGTGCTGGGGATCAAACCTGGAACCTTGTACATGGGAAGCAGGTGCTCAACCACTGAGCTACATCCGCTCCCCAATGAGAGTTGTTTTTTTTTTTGTTTTTTTTTTTTGTTTGTGGGAGGTACTGGGGATCGAATCCCAGACCTCATTCATGGGAAGCAGGTGCCTAACCACTTGAGCTACGTCCACTCCCCTTATTGTTTTTTTTTTTTTTAAGCAAACGTGAATGTGTGAAGAGATGAAAGGCCATTGCAGTTCTGGCTCCTGGGTCCCTAAGAGCAGGCCCAGGTTTTGCAGAACAGGTCATGGGCTCAGAGAGGTGAAGCCACATGTCATTACTGCCTGTCTTGGTGGGCGTCTGCTTCCAGGTCCAGCGTTTCCTGCCTGGGGATGGAGATGGACGTCCCCACCTCCTTTCCCTTGGAAATTCTGTCTACATGCTCTGCCAACTGGCCAGCAGCAATACATTTGCTAGTGCCCTCTGTCTGCATTGTCCCCTTCCTTAAGGAGTGCCTGGTGTGGAAGCCGTTGTTGCATAACGGGCAGCGAGTGCCCCGGCGTGTGGGAGCACCATGACTGGCCATCTGTACCTGGCGAAGCAGGGCAGGCTGCACGGGAGACACCCCCCCCCCCTTAGGTCTCTGTTGGGGGTGTGGGTCTGGTCGAGGAGTCTGCCTCAGTTCCCCTCATCTGTCCCAGTGGTTCTCTTGTGGGGGCTTTTTCCATCTAAGTATTGCACATTGAGAAATGAAGCCGCCCCTTCTTCCTGTGGTGAGCCACTGTGGCTGCCCAGGATGTGTTGTGTCCCCTGGGGTCAGGTGAGGAAAGAAAGATTGGGGTCCTCGCCAAGGTAAGGGCGGCACAAGACAGGTGGACATTTGGGGTTCCTACCTGATTTGGTTTCATTGGCCCTTTCTCCCTCTGCACAAGGAGTGTGGCGCCAGTTGCTGATTCTGAAAAGTTCACCCACAGCCCTGTCCAGGGTGGTCCTGCCAGACCCAGTTGAGCAAAATGCTTGTTTCCCCTAAGAGAGCCATCTCCACTGCTGTCCCTTCCTCCCCAGTTCCTGGCCCTCTAAAAGGCTGGTTCTGGGCCAGGCCTCCAGGTGAGGTCACAGGACTGGAAGCTGTCTTTCTTGTATTGTTGGGAAAGCCAGCTGGGAGGGGCGATGTGACCTGCTGAAGGTGAGCTGGCTCCTAGTTCAGGGTTCTTTCTCAGCTGACTGGGCTGACCTGGTAAATTCTCAGGGAGCCGTGAATTGGCTGTGGTATTTTGCTCTTGGAACCCACGGTTTTCTTTTTTTCATGTGGGTAGCATGTGGGTTAGCAAAGAGGAAGAGTGAAGAATATTTTCATTACAAGTGGAACAGGCTGAGGATCATAGAAATATCTGGAAAGTTGAAGAGCCTGAACCTGGCCCCAGGTGCCTCCAAGCTTGCAGTCCTTTCCTCCACAGCGCACAGCCCTGTAACACACTTTAGAATTTGCCTACTTGGCAGACGTTGCTTTTGGGTTAACAATTTGATTCTTTCTAGGTGGAAAGCCTGTGTTCGCTAGCTAATAAATTGACTTTTTTTTTTCTTAATTTGGAAATAACTTCCAACTTAAAAGTTGCAAGAATAAAATGAGTTCACAGGACACCCATGTATTCTTTACCCAGATTTACCTATTGTTTTGTTATTCCTGACTGCCTCCTGTGTGTGTGTGTCTGTGTGTGTGTGTCTGTGTGTGTGTGTGTCTGTGTAGATAGATGCATAATTACGTAGTATTTTTTTCTGAACCATCTGCACTTAAGTTGAGGAAGTTGCGTATGTTCTTTGCCTCTAAATGCCTCGGCCACTGCAGAGAGCAGGAGGCAGCTCCCGTTTAGCCTTCCAAGGTACTTGGTGCCCACCGGGAGATGAGCAGATGGTGCCTCCCCACCTGCTGAACAAGCCTTGGCCACACCTGCCGTGCGCCAGCCCTGTGTGCGTGCCACCGCCGGGGTCTAGAGGGCTCTGGAAGCTGCTGGGGTCGGCCCAGATTGGGAACACGTGGGTTGACGATGTCTGTCTGTTATTTTGGTCAGTGGTCTCGTCTCTGGAGGGGAGAAGTCGTTTTGTTGGCAAGTGCTTGGGCAGGTGCATCCTCTGCCTTTGCTGCCTTTTGGTGATGTCTTTTCTGTGCCTCCTGCTACTCTTGCTTTCACCTTCCTGATCCCTCTCCTAGGCCCTTTTCACCCTTTCCCTTCACCCCTTCCCCTCCCCAGGGCAGTCCCCACAGGACCTCCTGCAGGGACTCCTTGCTCTACATCCCCAGCCCTCCCCTGCCTGTCTGAAGCTTTTGAATGACAGGGATGATATTTTTTTTTCTGGTGCTTGGTGCTTGGCATAGGAAAATATCTAGCCATTCCTTGATCACAAAAGCTACTTGACTTGTGTCAGCAGGAACATTTAGGGCCTATTAATGTGTAGAGGCATTTTTGGCTGCTAGATGATTCACTCCTCAGAGTGCTTTTGTATTTGGGGTGCTGAGGCGTTGTTGCCTGGCCCCCCTTCCTGCCGGGCTGCGGAGTAGGTGATCCTGAGAGCTCTGTTTTAGACACAAGTTTGCCAAGTAGAGTGACGGACAGCTCGCAGTATGGTTATTGTGTGATGTCTGTGTTGTTGTTTCTGGCAGGATTTACTCACTGGTTTGGGATGTTTGGTGAGAGCCTTCCCATCCGCCCTGTCATTCCCAGCTGGGCCGTGTGTGTGGCAGTGTGGATGTGATGGGCCTTGGCAGGGTGAGGCCAAGTTGCAGGGCAAATGGCCACGGGGCTGTGGCTGTGATGGCCCTGGGCTGTGGACCCAAGTGTCCAGGGGCTTCTGGGTCTTGACCCAGGAGGTAGGAAAGCCAAGGTCTTGCTGTCCCTGAATGAATGAGCTTCTGTAAAAGGAGGGGCTGGGAGTGGATCAAGGCTTCTCAGCCCAGGGTGGTGGACGGCAGGCCATTGAGTTTGGTGTTTATGAGCCTGGGGACCCTAGAGCCAGTTCCGGGTCCCAGCTCCACTGCTCCCACTCTGACTGCTCTGTGCTTTCTTCATCCTTAATCATAATTGTAGAACTTCCTTCATAGAGATGTAGTGAGGATTAAAATGGATACATAGTAAGTGGAAAATGGGTCTGATATAAAGCAAATGCTTGCTAACGGCCAACTATGATTGTTATACACGGATGGACTTCAGGGAGTCCATGGAGCCCCCGGAAATCATGTGTGAGGTTCACAGATGCGTGCATAAGCGCTTACCCCTGGGGGAGTGAGGGCTGACACTTCTTGCTGGGAGATGCCAGAGCCGTGGTTTGGAGCAGTGTCTACCATCTGGGAAGTGCCAGGGACGTCCTGGCTGCTCCTGTGCTGTCAGGAAGCACATGTGGCCTGCCCAGAGCCCCGGAAACGGCTGCCGTGCTTTGGACAGGATAGGGTTGTTCCCACTGCCATGCCTTACTGTGTGTCACATCACTGTGTGTTCCTGGGCCTGGTCAGGCACAGAGTGGGCACTCAGAAACCAGTTATTGAACAAAGGCACAAATGGCTATTTATATTTTGATATAAAGAGCAGTAGTTCCCTTAGCCAGCAGGCCTCTGCAGCTGCCCCTGGTGAGGGGGTGGGGAGCACAGGGGCCCTGTGGCGGCCAGGCCTGCAGGAATGCCTGTGGGAATGCCTGTGGGAGCCCTGGTCTCCTCCGGTGGGGAGCCAGCTCCTTGAATGTGAGCAGGGCTGAGAGGTGTGAACAGGTGGGAGCTTCCCACAGGCATGGATCCTCACTGAAGTTCATTGACAAGCTCAACCTGGGGTGGGGGGACTCCAGAGCGAAGGCCCCAGGAAGCTGTGGGGTGGGGGAGGCTGCCTCTCTGGCCCTGAGGCTGTCAACTGGATCCCCCTGCATGAGAACAGGGCCTGCCCTTTCCGCAGCCATGGCCCAGCGCAAGCCTGGGTCGCGGGCTGGCTGGTACCTGGGCTGTGCTTGTCACCTTGGGCCTCCTCTCCCACTCCTGCCGTGGAGCCGTAGGTCCAGTGCCTGGGCTGGTCTGCGCCCCTCTCCACAGGTGATTGTGCCTGAACTCTGGCAGGCAGTATCAGTTTGATCAGCTCTTCACCTGTCTTTTTTTAGGCCGTTGTCTGGGACAGGGCTGAGGGAAGGCCCTGGCTGGGGATGCTAGATGAGGGTCCCTACCGGAGAGAACCGGCCCTGCGAGTCTTGTT
>JAQZBX010035138.1:0-24708 GCA_029593785.1 Cabassous unicinctus
CCATAATCAAATTTATTTGGAAGGGTAAGGGTCCCCGAAAAGCAAAAAATGTTTTAAAAAAGAGCAAAGTTGTAGAACTCTCACTTCCTGACTTTAAAGCATATTACTTAGCTACAGTGGGGAAAAAAAAAACAAAACCGCATCGTGCTGGCATAAGGACACACAGATCACAGATTGACCAATGGAACCGAATCAAGAACACAGATATTGACCCTCACATCTACAGTCAAGCGATTTTTGAAAAGGCTGTTAAGCCCAACCGGCTGGGCCAGAACTATCCATTCAACACGTGGTGCTGGGAGAACTGGATAGCCATATCCAAAAGAAAGAAAGAAGACCCCTGTCTCATAACTTATACAAAAATTAACTCAAAATGGATCAAGGATTTAAATATAACAACAACAACCATAAAACTCCTAGAAGAAAATGTAGGAAAACATCTTCAAATCTTGTGGTAGGTGATAGTTTCATAATCCTTACACTCAAAGCACAGGTAACAAAAGGAAAAATAGATAAATGGGACCTCCTCAAAATTCAACACTTTTGCACCTCAAAGGACTTTGTCAAAAGGATGAAAAGGCAGCTGACTCACTGGGAGAAAATATTTGTCAATCACATTATCTGATAAGGGTTTAATATCCATGATATATATAAGGAGATCATACACCTCAACAATAAAAAGACAAAGTATCCGATTAAAAAATGGGCAAAAGACTTGAAAAGTCCAAAGAAGAAACACATGAAAAAATGTTCAACATCACTAGCGATTAGGGAAATGTCAATGAGAACTACAATGAGATATCATTTCACACCTATTAGATTGGACGCCATTAGAAAGTCTGAAAACTGGAAATGTTGGAGAGGATGTGGAGAGACAGGAATGCGTATTCACTGTTGGTGGGAATGTAGAATGGTACAGCCACTGTGGAGGACTGTTTGGCAGTTCCTAAGGAAGTTGAATATTATTATTGAAATAATGAAAATGCTCTAATAATGATTGAAGTGATGTATGCACAACTCTGTGATTATAGCAAATACCATTGATTGTTACTTTGGATAAATTGTATGTTTATTAATATGTATCATTAAAATTGATTTGTAAAAAAAAAAAAGAAACCATAAGCTATGATTCATTGATATGACGTTAAATAGTGGGAAATATGTGTTGTGATAGAAATCAGAAGGTAACCTAATTATTGGATTGATTTGGAGGAGAAATGTGGGAACTTTCCTGGTTGGTAGGAAATATTGTATATCTTGTACATATTTGGCACACTCATTAAATTGTATACCTAAGATCTTTGTATTTCAATAAATGGAAATTCTGCCTCATCGTCAAAATGATGCCCTCATAAGTTATCTCAGTTACTATATAGTTACTATATCTCAGTTATTAAGCTGTAATAGCATAGTAAAAACTCATGTGAAATATGAATGTGGGTAATATTGCATATATAAAACTGTTTTTTCTTTGTAACTAAACAAGTATATGTTAATATTACAAGATGTTAATATCAGGCAAAAAAAAAACATACCCCACATTATTAAGTGAAAGAAACCAGACACAAAGTACTACATATTGTATGATTCCATTTATATAAAATGTAAAAATAAATCATCTTATAAAAATGGAATTAGATTAGTGGTTATGTAGGGCTGGGGAAGGATAGAGGGATTGATCGGTGACTGCTAGGGAGTGTGGAGTTTTTCTTTTTGGAGTAATTAAATTGTTCTAAAGTGTTTTTGTGGTGATGAATGCACAACACTGCGATTATACTAAAAGCCATTAATTGTACGCTTTGGATAGATTGTATGATATGTGGTATATCTCAAAAAAACTGCTTTTAAAAAAGTTATCTCAGAGATAAATACCTACTTTCATAGAAACAAATACAAAGCAGAGAGCTGTAGAAGCACCAAATAATACATTAAAATTCCAGAAACGATCACACTATTTTGATGTGAATTGAACTGTACCGACCAATCTTTTTGCAGAGGGATGTTTTAGATACTGAGTTTGGGCAAAGGATCAAGTTTAGCATAGATGGAAAATCTCTAACAAAGAGAAATCAGAAAAGCTTTCAGTGGTCATGCTGGGTGCAGTGATGATTTGGACACTGGAATGACTTCACACATATAAAAGAACTTTGGGTGTTTCTGATTTGGACTATTAGGAAAAATGCAGTCAAAGAACATTCACGTATAGATCTTTGTGTGGGCATATGTTACTGCTTCTCTTAGTAAAAACTTAGGAGTTTAATCGTTTGGCCATATGTTAATTGTACTGATAATTTATAAGAAATTTCCAGACTGTTTTCTATATGGTGATATCATTTTACATTCCAGCTTATGAGAATGAGAGTGTTGCCTGTTCCTCATACTTGCTGACATTTGATATTGTCAGTCTTTTTTATTATAGTCATTTGAGTGTGTACTAGTATCTCATTGAAGTTTTAATCTGATTTACCTAGTGACAAATTATTGTAAGCATGCTTTCATGTGCTTATTGGACATTCAATGTCTCCTTTATTCTCTTAATATTGTCTTTTGAAGAGCTAAGGTTTTTAATTGGATCAAGTCTAGTGTATCCATTATTTTCTTTCATGTGTTGTACTACTTATGTCTTTCCCAAGATTGTGAAGAATTTCTCCTATGTGTTCTAGTAGAAGAGTAATAATTTTAGATTTTATGAGTATGTCTGTGATCCATTTAATGTCAATTTCTGTGTATATCTTAAAGTAAGGATCAGGGGATATTTTTCTCCATGTGGATATCCAGTTGTTCTAGCCCCATTTGTTGAGAAAACTATCCTTTTCCCTTTGAATTCCTTTGGCACCTTTATTGAAAATCAATGGGTCAAATATCTTTATCTCTTGTATTCCATTGATCCATATATCTATCCTACACCAATTCCAGCTCTTCTTATAGTAAATCAAGATTAGGTATATGAGTCTTCCTACTTTGTATTCTTTATCAGGATATATGTGGCTATTTTAACTTTTTGCATTTCCATTTAAAACTGCTGAGATTAATTGGAATTGTTTGGCACCTATTTTTGAATTTTTGAAGAACTGACATTTCCAACTCATGCACCTGGTATATTGCTTCATTTATTTGGGCTCCCTTAATTACTTAAATGTAATCCTTAGCATTCTGTTTTTGAATATTATTATAAATTACATATATGTTTTTAATCTCAACTTCCAGTTTTCTCTTCAAAAAAATAGAAATAGAATTAAAACATGAAAGTTACTGATTAATTCTATGAAGCCAGTTTAATTAACCTTACTTAAAATGACTGAATAATATCTTGGAAAATATCTGCAAAACATCTAAATCAAAATTAAGAAGGAATCTCAATGAATATATGAAAAAGAATATGCCTTTCAATTTTTTCTGGAAATAGGGAGCCATTTCAGTATTTCATCAAAATATACCATTACATCAACAAATAGAGAACAATTGTAAGATATTAAATTCTGGAGACATTTGAATAAAGTTTAGGACATCTATGAGTGAAAGAATTCCTTTGATTCCTCCCATTTCTCAATGGTGAAGCACTTTTACCATTTTACAAGGTTCTGACTTCCATTCTCATGATGGGATTCCATTCTTAAATTACAGGCCGTCAAAATGTCTTTTCTAAGCCCGACATTAAGTTTAGATCTCCATCATACACTGAGCACTGTCAAATCTTGATTTCTACCATAGTCTCTCTTTTTGAGTCTATTCTTTGGAATTTTCCCTTTCATGCCATGGATTTTTGCCTTTTATTCAATATTAATATTAAGTATGTGCTCAATCTTCCATTTAACTAAATACTCTTGATGATTTGATACAAATGTCTCCTTGAAATATTTACATTTTGAAGCCTAATGCACTCTTCTTCATAATGAAACATGAAAATGGAAAATAAACAATGAATAAAATCTCAGGTCAATATCAAAAAATGTTATATAATAATAAATTTTTTGATACTTTAATAATTTGCAGATAAAATATAATCAAAGATATTACACCAAATTTTATATATAATTTTACATGATAACCAGATATCACAATCAGAAAAATATTATTATTTCAAAAATGCAACTGATAAATGTAGGTACCCTTTTTGGGAAAAGGTACGTTGTTAGAGCTTCTCATGCAAATCCTACTTAAATCAAATAAAAATAAATGTAAAAATTTAAATAACATGAACATTTTAAACACTCACAGCTACATGTTTACAGGGGTTAGGAAGAGGAAAAGTTTCTTCTCTTAACTCAAAAATAGAAACTACAAATAAAAGATAAGTAGATCTGAGGCTCCATAAATGTTTATATTTCCCAATATCAAAACTTTTCAATAGATACCTAAGTTGTCACGAGAAATTGGGAAAAGTAGTAACAAAAAATATTACTGCCTAGAGGCTAATATTGTTAATGTAATAACAGTGCCTACAAATAAGAGAAACACATAAGCAAAAGAATGCCTCAACAGAAATATGGGCCCAGAAATAAGACATTAAACTAGACCTTGCAGATACGTAAGAGTTTCAGTACATTATTAATAAAATAATAAAATTGAAACAGAAAAAAACTTTATTTTTGCCTATCCTTTTTCCTAGTTTTTAAATATAAAACTCAACCTTGTGAGGCAGTCACTTGTGCACTGAAAATTTAATTTTATTTAACTTTTAGATCATGTTTAAAAAGTACTTAAAATTTTTATACTCTATGACCTAATATTTCTATTTCTAGGATTAATCTTTAATATAAAATCAGGGAGCTGAGCAAATAATAATGACCAAAATATCCTTTTTGAGTCATCATTTACAATAATAAAATATTATTATACTTTAGAAATCCTTATATTGTTATTTCTATGAGTCATTATATGTTTCCCCAAATATTTTGAGAATGCAATGCTTATTGTAAAATAAATGAAAAAAGGAAGATGTAAAATTTTGCAGTACTTGTATTTATGCATGAAAGGATGATAGAAAGGTATTGTGTTAAATTTATAATAGAGTTCAATATTTTGAGTCTGGAATTATAAGTAATTTCATTAGCATATTTTTTCCTAAAGAGAAAATATAAAGTTTAAATGCAGTGTGTATTAGTCAGCCAAAGGGGTGCCGATGCAAAATACCATAATTCTGCTGGCTTTTATAAAGGATATTTATTTGGGGTAGAAGCTTACAGTTCCTAGGCCATAAAGCATAAGTTACTTCCCTCACCAAAGTCTATTGCCACATGTTGGAGCAAGATGGCTGCCAATGTTCAGCCTTCCTCTTCCTCTTAAGGCTCCATGGTCAGGCTCTCTAGGCTTTGTCTCTCTCTCCAAGGCTTGATTCTCTCTGGGCTCAGCTGCTTGTTTTCTCTACAAGACTATCAGGCAAATGGCTCGTCTCTTTTCCTGGGGCCTTCTCTCCTTCCTCACAACCAAGCTCCTCTGTGTGCTTACTTCCTGGGCCTCCAGCTCAAGACTCCAACCTCCCTTCTCTGCAGTGCAGAGGGGCAGGGACTCAACGTCCTACCAACGTGGCTCAATCAAAGCCTTAATCATTATTTAATCAAGTAAAAGTAAAACCTCTGAATCCAATCCACTCTAATACACCCAGTGGAAAAGACCAGTTTACAAACATAATCCAATACTTCTTTTTGGAATTCATCAATAATATCAAACGGCTACACAGTAGTTTTAAAAAATAACAGAAGTGAAAAAATCATACAGTGATTTAATTAACTTAGAAATATTCTTTAGTATATTTTGAGATTAAGTAAAATATTTTTTGAATGAATATACCTATGATTAATTTGATTATATTTGCTTTTAGAATTGTTCATATAAAAAATGCTGTAATCCTGTAGATTGTCGTCTGATTGGATCTGCAGAATGTGGCAGTGGACCATGCTGTGAAACAAATAGTTGTATGGTAAGCTTTTAAAATATGACAGCATATTCTCTTATGGCTTTTGGTGTTCTTGTGCATTTTTCTTTACTTTTTTACACATCTTTCAAATATTTTACTCTATATATTTTGGGGTAAGAATTTTTTTTGTCTACTTCATAATAGTATGACTGTTTCCTCCATGTTCTTAAATATTGTGTAGAGCGTGATATTTGGAGGACATATATTCTATACAGGGTTAGATGATGATGATATTTTGTATTTCTCTTGAGATATTTTATTTTATTTTCAAGTTCATTAGTCTCTTGTGATGGTAAAAGACAGACACCGATTTCATAGACAGCTGGTTCCAGAATTCATAGGATGTCCTTAGGTCTCTTTCAGCCTGTTTCCTAGCTTTGCTTTAGGCTGTCTGGTTTCATTCTCTATCCAAGTACCATTCAGTTCCCAGTACAAGATTATTTGGGTGCTATGAATTACTCTTGGTCATGCCGAAAGGCAGCTCTTCATGGTCAAACAACTTATGACAAAAATGATAACAAACCACACAAAACAAACTTGACTTTCAGTGCTGGGGTAAACATGACAACAATAATACAGATTTGCATTTTGAAAATAAGGAAAAATGAAACAGTGTAGAATAGTCAGTAATATGAGGCATATAAAAAATACTGAAATTTGACTTTGGCAAGGGCTTCTCGCTCTGGAAGTGGATTGTGTCCTTGACTTCCCTTGGGAAGTTCTTCCACTAGATTTTCCTTGATAACCATATCTGGGAGGAGAATTGGGTGGGATTTGTCTTCTGGGGATTGTTTCAGTTCAGCATCCCACCTTCTGTTGTGCCACTTTTGGGGATCTAGGACAAACAAAAATCCCGATTAATTAGAGAATCTTGATTACCAGATTCATTTTTTCTCTGTTGTTAAAAAACTCTCCTAACATTTTTCTATTTTGTTCTCTGTGTATTATTTTTCACTTTATAGGCTATTAAGCAAAACCAATGGTCATTTATTTGGAAGGGACCTTAGTGTAGAGGCCATCCTGGTTTCTATTCCTTAGCAATAGGCCTTATTACTCTTCCCTTCTCCACAGGTCTCCTTTGGGTCTTTTTCACCCAATCATTGGGCTGATGCAATAGGGCTTTTCTAAACAGTCCATTGATCTCTGACTACATCCCAAGGGATAGTTCTTTAGAATGGAGATAATTGTTACATTTGGTAGAATGAAATTTCACGGTACAAGATGCCAGGGGAGAGCTTCAGGGATGACAAGTTAGGGTACTACCTTAGATAATATTAGTTTCATTTTTAGGAGTGGCATGGAGTTTGGCTCTCACTGCCTTCAAGGCTCACAGAGGTCTGACAGTCTGCTTTCTTCCATTACTGGCCATAAGTGTAACAGGTCTCTTTCAGTAAATTCTCTTCCTTCTCTACATTGAAATAGGTCACTTACCAGCTAAGCTTGCTTAAAAGCTTGAGATGTGATCTAATATTTTTCTAATAAATTTCAGCTTAGATAGAGTCAAGTCCAAGAGCTAAGTTGTGAAAGGCAATATTTTAACTAGCTGTTTTGCTTACACATGACAGCAGTTGTCATGTTTCTAACCAGCACTCAGACTATCCTATTTTTAAATATAAAAAAATTAAATTGGTATCACGTATGACCAATTATATACTGGTCAGTTGTACCTTGATGAATGAACAAGTAAAGAAAACAAACACCTAAGAAGGCCAAAGGAAATTATTCTGTGAAATCTAAAGGGTAGATCTAGTGGGATGCCCAGGTGAAACTTTGTTTAAAACAGTATCATATGGATTCTTCCTGTATATATCTCTTGGATCTCCTTTCTTCTGTGTAGACTTTATCCCCAAACCAGCTTTCTCCATATGAGACATTAAAAGCTAAATGCAGCTTCTGGCTTATATTTCCTTAGTGTATGGTTTTTCAGAAGAGCAGAGGGACTCTCTTTCCTAACGTCCATCTTATACTTGAAAGAGGGGGAAACCTTTACTGACCCTGCCAAGTTAGATCTCCTACCACTATGTTAAGATGACCACAAAATTTTAACTATGAACGCTTTCACTGGAATTTTAAGTAAACCCATAATTTAACTTTATTTTAACATATAATAGGGATGGAAGTAATAATTATAAATATAATATTCTTGTTTAAATTATTTGTTACATTTTGGATTACTCTTTTACATACCTTTTTTGTGTGCATTTTTCCTTGTCTCACAGATATCCGAAAGAGGAAAAGTATGTAGGAAAAGAAGAGATCTGTGTGATTTTACAGAATACTGTAATGGAATAGCTGAGGCATGTGGACCCGATATGATAGCTGCTAATTTAGAACCATGCCTTAATGATACTGGTTATTGCTATGGTGGAATATGCCGAAATACAGACTTACAGTGTGCAAAGGTTTTTGGAAAATGTAAGAATCATGTACTATCGGGGAGTTCACTTTCAAATATCTGCTTGAGTCTTTGCTGTCAATACTTTTGGGTATATGCCTGGAAATGTGATCACTGGGTCCCATGATAATTCTATACTTAAAGCAAAAGTGCTGAGTCCTTTCTGTCTTTTCGGAGCCTGTGATTTGTCCTAAGTTTGCACTCCTAACGTTAGGAATTCCCCTATTTACAGGAATCTGAAAGCCTCCTCTATTCCATATGATATGGGCCTTTTCCCACTCCAGGATGCTCTATTAAATGTCATAAGTCAGTAACCCTTTTTCTCAGGCCTCTTCCATTTGATTGTTTCTTACACTGCTTTAGCTGTCAGCAAGCTGCTTCTGCCTGCAGGACAAGTTCTGGGAGTGTAAGCCAGAAGGAAGTATTCTGAGTCAGTACTTCATGATGCCTTCTGATAGATTGGCACTGACACACAGGCTCCCCAATATGCCCATAAGGTTTACTCTGTTCCCTCCAGGACAGGATCAGGGAACCACAATGAGTGTGTAGGCCAGCTCTAAACCATGCTGGAAGAGAGTTTGGGGAAGGGGCCAACAAGTGTGCCACAAGCATCTCTTACCTATTTTAAGTTTCATTTTCTTGATTTGGTACTTGTTCAGTTACTGCAACCCATTAACTGTTTTCTGGAGTTTTGAGGAAGCTCGCTCTGCCAGTTTTTGCTATTTGTTCAAAGATTCTGTGGTGGAATGGAACCCTGCAGCATCCTAGATGCCACAATCTTGGTCAACCAGCTGCCCCACAATTTTCTTGCTCTTGTGTGGGTAGGTTGTAGTAAATGTTTCTCCTCTTTGTATAGCCTAAGTGATAACCACAAATTTACAGGGGATGACCCTTGACCCATTTCTCTTATCTAGGTGTCTCTATGTTAATTTACCACTTTTAATTTTAATTATTTTGTTTAGTATGTGTAATTCAAACTTGTTTTTTTGCTTTCAGTTGCCAGGGGTGCTTCTTATCTATGTTTCCAAGAAGTGAATGCTTTTGGGGATCCCTTTGGAAACTGTTTATATGGTCGTTGTTTTTCTCAGTATGTATTTAGAAAATTATATATTTTCCCAATGTGTGTTTGTTTACTACCAATAGTCACCTAATACAAATGAGAAATGAACCAATGTATATGGATGAGTTTTTATATATTCTGTTTCATAGGATCTTATATGTTCTGAATATCTTTGTCATTTTTTTCTGAGTTGAGTTATCCTCACATTTTGAATTATTATTCATGTGGGATCTAAGTGACAAATGGGTAATTTTTTCTCGTTCACATTGCCAGAGACACCCTGTGTGGAAAATTAGTTTGTCACTGGACAAAAGCAGACCTAATAAAATTACCTAACTTTGATTTTCAATATACTTATTATGGAGGCCAAGTGTGTATATCTGCAGACTACAAAGTTCCTGGAAGGAACAAATTTAATGATCCTACTTTTGTGGATAATGGTACTCAATGTGACTCACATAAGGTAAAAAAAAAAACCTTTTAGCACTACATTATGTTTTTATTAATTAAAGCATCAACTATTTTTCATTAATCTTTTTTCTCTATTTGAAATTATGAAAAATATCTATGCATATTTTAACCTAGTGCCATTATAAATTAATTGAATGCTTGAAAATAACATATACCATTATCTCATAGATTAATAATAATGATTTATTTAGAGTTATAATATTTTCAGAAATGAAAAATAAGAACAGGAAAATATGAAGTGAATAGTAAACTTATCTCAGAATGGGAAAAGATATTCTAATATAAAAATAATGGCTCAATTACTTAGGAAAACACTGCTACTAGCTACATTATTTTAAAAATGTCATCCTGTCAAAGACCATCTGAAGCAAACTGAAAAAATGTTTGCTATAAATATGACAGTCTAAATGCATATATTAATTTAAAAATTAATTTCATTATATATAATTAGAAAATGCATCAAAATGGTGTTTTATATGTCTATACACACATTTATACAAATGGTATGAATACATATGTATGTATGTATATATATATGCTGATGCAAAAAAATCTCATGAAACAGGGTATATGACCACGTAACTTGTAATTATTAAATAAAAATAAGTGAATATCTGTGGTGGTTTAAAGCTGTATGAACACCAGAAAAATATGTTCTTAAATCTAATACATTCCTGTGAGTGTGGACCCATTGTAAGTAGGACGTTTTGATGAGGCTACTTCAGTTAAGGTATGAGCCACCTCATTCAGGATGGGTCTTAATCCTATTACTGGAGCCCTTTATAGAAGAATGAAATTCAGACAAAGACAAAAAAGCCACAGAAGCAAGAAGTTGAAATCAACAAAACCAGGAAGAGGAGAGACCACCAGAAGCTACTGTGTGCTTTGCTGTGTGACAGAGGAGCCAAGGATCGATGGCATTGCCTTAATGTTGCCTTGATTTGGACATTTTTCTAGCCTCAAAACTGTAAGCTAATAAATTCTTATTGCTTCCAAAGTGAATATCATCCCACACAGAGGGGCTCCTGAGGGCTCTGGAGACACCCAGGTCCTATATAAGGGGGGATAGCCCCAGAGATTGACACCTTATCAGTGGGCTCTACTTTGGAATCTGTGCTCCTGAGAGTGACAGAATTGGACTCAAATAAGTCCTCCCTGCACATGGTCCATCAGTCCTTTCTAGTCAAACCTATATGTGAGGCTGGAGTTTGTAGGTGTACTTCCAGAGACTGGAGCCTCTGGCCTGCCTATGTACCAGCTGTGCCTGGATTCTCGTTTGAGCTGCAACTCCTACTCTACAGCTCTATGGACTCACCCAAGTCATCTGGTGAGGAGACAATGATGGACAACGGCCATCCCAGGGAATGGAGAGAGCCTGCAGCTGAAGGCATGATAATCCCATCCACCGTATCCATGGGATATAAGCCCACTCTCACTTGAAGGTGGAGTGGACATCACCATTCCAGTCCCCTCAGGATTGGGGGAAGAGCTATGGACTAGAGTGGACTTAATGGTATTCTGTTGTAGACATATTGTGATTCAAGCAATGGAAGAAATTATAACAGTGAGGTGGAGCCAGTGGCCACTAGATACTTTCAGGGCAGGGAGAGGAAGGGCAGTTGTAATACAGGGGCTTTTTCAGGACTTGGGGGTTGCCCTGAGTGACGTTGCGGTGACGGATAAGGCCATTTTACATCAGCATATACCATGCAGAACTGTGTGGGAGAGAGTGTGGTCTACGATGTGAACTGTGGTCTATGCTTAGTGGCAAAGCCCCAGGATGGATATATCCATTGCAGGTGATGTGCCACACTAATGAAAGATGTTTATGTGGGATGTTGTGGGAGGTGTGGGAGGTGGGGACCATGGGAATCCCTGTGGTTTTGGTGTGGCATTTGTGTAATCTAAGCATCTTTTAAAATATATATAAAAAAATAACATTTATGTAAGCAAATCACATATATGAATATATATTTATATATCATTTTACAAATATTGGTTTGTATTGTGAAAAATTTGATTTTTACCCACAATTTTTAAAAAAGTAAAAAACAAAACAAAACAAAAAAAATTCTTATTGTTTAAGCCAATCCATTTCATGGTGTTTGCTAGAGCAGCCTAGGAAACTAAAAAAATACCCAGCTGTTGCTTTTGTCTTTTCAAATAGGCTTGAACAAAATATTTTATTGTGAGAAGGGTATCTTATTATCATCCTAGGACAAGTATAAATTAGCACAATCTTCCAAGAAAGTAATTCAGAAATGTATAAGGAGTACATCATAAATATTATAACCTTTGACTCATTTTTAATATAATAATAAGAAAATTTTTAGACATTAGGAAATACACAATGGTGTAGAATCCTTATGAGTTATAAGAGAGAAGAAAGGTGACATTAAATTTCCATTATTTGGTCAAATAAATTATGTCTATCCAAAATGGAATGTTATATTTCTTTCTAAAGTGATATTTACAAATAATTTTAGTGCCACGGAAGTATATCTGCAGTCTTAAGGTGTAATGATTTGAAGCTGTATGGACTCCAGAAAAGTATGCTCTTAAAGTTAATCCATTCCTGTGGGTGTAGACACATTGTAAGTAGGGTCTTTTGGTGAATAGGATCTTAACTTAAGACATGACCCATCCAATTCAGGGTGCATCTCAATCCTCGTATAAGAGAATGATATTCAAAGAAAGAGAAGACCATGAAAGCAAGAAGCTGGAAGCAACAAAACCCAGAAGAGAAGGAAGACCAGCAGACGCCACTATGTGCCTTGACATGTGACAGAGGAGTCCATGATCGCTGTCAGCCAGTCTTCAGGAAGAAGATATCATCTTGATGCCTTGATTTGTAACATTTTCACCGCCTCAGAACTGTATTCTTGTAACATTCCCATTGTTAAAATTGCTTTCGACAGCTTTAGCAAACTAGAACATATGGTTTGTGAAAGAAATCAGGGCAAAACCTTTAAAGAAAGTAGGGTCATGAAGCAAACATGGCATTTCCACTGTCTAAATCACACTGACACATGTGTGTGAGGATTTGTACTGAACCACAGATTGTCTCTTCAGCTTATGTTGTCTTACTGGTCCTCCCAAACTAAAGAGTGCAGCACCCCTGAGCTTTATAATGTATCTTAATTATTATAGTCTTACAATAGTTAAAAAATACAGCTTTTTAGAAGAAGCTGGAGCATAAAGATATTGTGGTATCAATAATAGCCAAAAGCATCTAAAACATAGGAAGATTTCTAAAATATATTCAAAACTTCTACACTGAAAATTACAATGCATTAATAAGTAATCAGAGAAGTACTATGTAAATGGAGGAATAATCCATACTCATATTCAAAGTTTTAAGATCCAGTTTTCCCCAAATTAATTGATGAGTACAATGGCATCCAAAACAAAATCCCACCAGGGTTAGTGGTAGAAATCGGCAAGTTGATTTAAAATTTATATGAAAATGCACAGGGCCAAAATTACAAAATTAGTCAAGGTAGTCTTAAAGGAAAAAAATGGAAGCTGGAAATTCACATACTAATTACCAAGACTTACTGTGAAGTTAAAGTAATTAAGACAATGCAACGCTGGTACAAAGATAGATAAACTGGCTAGAGAATAAACTAGAAAGCTTTTCAAAGGGATTGCAGATCAAAATGTTTTAATAAAGCTTATCAAAGAAAACTTAGGTGTGGCATTAGGTACACTCAAAGGCTTCTTAAATAAGACACAGTATGTCTTAACCATATGGGAAAAAATTGACAAATGCATTATACTGTGATTAAAAATCACTAAATAGATACTTGAATTTCTACAAAGATGGATTAGAGGTATCTTTCCCTATCCCACTAAGTACAGTTAAAAACTTGGACATTTTATGTAAACCAGACACAAGAAGACTGAAATGTGGAGGGAAGAAGGTAGAACAGCTAGGGACTCAGAATACCAGGAACAACACAGTGGTGAGTTACCTCGATTTTCATTTTGTTTCATATATCCCAGACTTGGAAGCTGGAAAAGCCAGTATTCAGAAATGCCACTTAGCACAGGCATAATAAAGTCCTGAAGGAAAGCCTGCCCTCTCTAGCTAAAGGGGCAGCCTAGCAGGACAAAATACTTTTAACAATGACTGCTCTTAGGTCAAACAACACTGAAAAAATACAGCCCCACCTACACTCCCACTAACAAAGGCCAAAGGCCAAGTGAGGAGTCTAGATTTCCACCTTTTCCCAGTTCTAATAATGTGTTCCAACATCCCTGCCCCTGTGGGGTGGTATCAGAGAATCCGAGTGGGGAGCCAGGGTTTTTCCCTCTGGATGGTAATGAGCTACCCTTCTCCATAGTTTAACTGGAGAATATGTTGGGAGCCCAGACGTCCACCTGCACAGGTGGTGAAACTCATGTGGAGTAAGGGAAGTCCACATGGGAAGCAATAATGAGATAACCCTGCCCTTCCCAGCTAGGGTGGTATTTGTAGAGGTCTAGTGGAGAGCCTGTCCTCCCCTTCCCCTAGGAGAACTAGGATCACCTCCCATCCCAAGTGATTAATGGAACCTTTACTTCCAAACATACTGGTAATGAGGTTTAATCCCCTATTCCTCGCCAAAGCACTATGAAAGGAGGGCTCCCAAAACAATTTAACAAGATGCAGAGTTTCATAGCATAATACCTGAAATGTCTACTTTTCAATCAAAAGTTACTTTTCATGCCAAGAACCCAGAAAATTCCGACTTGATTGGAAAAGACTTTCAAATAACACCAACACCACGATGACATTGATGTTTGATTATCCTACAAAGATTTTAAAGTGGCCATCATTAAAATGTTTCAGCAATCAATTATGAGCATGCTTGAAACAACTGAAAAACAATAGGAAATTTTGGCACAGAAATGGAAGATAGAAGGAAGAACCACATGGGAATTTTAGAATTGAAAAACACAATAAACAAAGTATACAACTTAATTGTGGGCTTAACAGCAGAATGGAGGGGACAGGGCAAATACTCAGTGAACCTGAAGCTATAACAACAAATTACTCAATCTAAAGAAGTAGAGTAACTAGGAAGGAGGGGGCAATTGTGTGTGTCGGCGTTCTCAATTTGGAATAGATATTCCATGTATTTTAAAAATTCATCAAAAAAATTCATCAGAGATGTACTTTGTTTTCATTTATATTATGCAGTTTCTAGAGAGATTGGAAAATAGAGACTTCTTTACCGTAGCCTCATAAAATGTTGGTCATTAGAAAATTAATTTAATTTATATCTACATCTACATGTATCTCTACCTATATCACTTGGTGTGTGTATATTGCATGCATATATAGAGACTTTATTTCTTATTCATCAACATAAAGAAAAGTATGTTTATCTCCCTTACAAATGGAAATAAAAATTCTAAACTACAGACTCATAAATTGAATATTGTAATATACTAAATGAACAGTATACTACATGCATATAAACATTATTCCAAAAATTCAAGTTGGCTTAATATTGGTTGTGATAGAAAGCTTCTTTGAATTTACAATTTATAAGACTTAGAAAAGGGAATGGTCTATCACACTGATCCTCATCCATACGTGTAGGCTCAGGGAGAAGAGCGCGTCTCCACACATTCATTTTAAAAATGAAAAAGGAAAGTTTTTGGGTCTTGTAATTGTTCATAAATAGGTAAGCTAAACATCGAATGAATAAGAAAACATGCTCACATAATCCAGGCATTTCCCCTTATGTAATATGTTTTTGTGATATTAGGGACTTTTTTGGAACCCCCTGATATGACTGCTTCTGGGACACTGTTCTCTTGCTCAGACAGCAAAGTCACATGTGTTAGTTCATTCTCAAAATACCATTCCAACCATTGACTAGGGCAAAGTACTTTTAGAGTGGCTCCCTGCTTTTCCTATCCATTACAGAAGCAGCAGCTAAACGTTAAACTATTTACTTCAAATTGCATCAAAACCCTGTGTCTTAACTTTTCCTGGCTTATTGTTCCCTAAAAACCTACTCAGTGCAATAGGGTTAACTTATTATTACCCTGATGACAATGTTTATGGGACACCAGAATAAAAGTTTTGTAGACAAGTAATGCTGGCAGGTCCAACAGTTATTCTTGCTGGCTTCTTCAGAGTACTTTCAATTAATAAACAAGCTATTTGTTCTTTATATGTCCGTGGTGATAGACAATAGTGACTTGCACTTGAGGCTATTCACCATATATTGGAAATTGCATCAGATAACATCAGAACATCAGATTATCTTAGTAGATGCCCCCAAAGACACTCAGATTACAAATTTGGATAGAGGAACATTTAACATGAAAAATGTCATATACGTTATATATAAGGTATAGTAAATAAATGTATAATAAAATACTTGTATTTAATGAGCAATTACTCTATGCCAGTCATTTCTATTAAATAAATTATGTATATAATATATATATAATTTTATGTGTATAAAATTACAATCCCAAGTTCACAGGTAGATAAACTGAGGCATGAAGATATTAACCTGCTCCAGGAAACACTCAGAGTGTGCAAGAAAAGAGATTGTGTCATTGAAGTGGGAAAAAAAAACCCACAAGAATGACGGGAACATTAGTATTTAGCATTGGTCATTGGATTCTGTGAGTAAAGTAGTTCTTACATTGAAAACTTGCTCCATCAGTAACTTGTGGTATAGCCTTAAAAGTGTAAATTTAATTTTCATCAACTATAAAATGGAAATACAAATCTCTCCCCCAAAGGGTCAATGTAAGGATATATTAGAAAAGTGCAATAAATTTAAGACAGCTCCTAGCTCATTACAAATGGTCAATGCATGTTGGCTATTTTTGTTTTCATTCCAGCTAGTAACAATAAATGCATACCTTTACTCCATGAAGGAGAAATAGTATATTATTCTCAAAATTTTATATTTTATAAAGTAAAAACTTATACCATTTTCATATTGACCCCAGATTCATTTATATCAGAATTAGTAGGTCTCTTGAAATCCAGGTTCATGTGCTATGTATATATCTTGTGCACGTAAGTCTTGTACCAAATTTAGAATTGTTTTTGTTGTTGTTTTATCATTTTAGTTTTGTCATGATGCAAAGTGTGAAGCAGTGATAGACAATCCAGTGAATCCAAATTGTTCCTCAAAGAAAAAATGCAAAGGACATGGGGTATGTAACAGTTCCTATGTTTTCAAATGTACTTATTTTAATATAAGTAACATTCTCCAGGATTAAAAATGAGGTTCCGAATTATGTAATGTGACAGTTTCTTTTGGAAAATAGCAGTTACATAAGGAAAGCTGATTCTAGTATTTATATATATATATATATATATATATATATATATACACACACACATACATAAATTATGTGATTAACCAGATTTCTATAGAACCCATAAGCTTATACTTCTAACTATGAACAAAAATGCAATATAAAACACAGTCTACTACTACAATGTTAGATTAAGGTTATGAAATTTGGAAATTGATTTATTAAGGATTAAATTTCTCATCTCACATTGAGGAGAAAGAGTTTTTGTTTCTTTTTACATCAGCAATAAAGGAATGAATTTAGATCAATAAGAATAAGTAATACAAAATGTAGAACATAAAAATCTTCTATAAATGTAATATGCAGAAATGTCTTGGCTTGGTACCGCCCTGATATTGCAGTGATTAGAAGAGGTCTGAAGCGCCTTTCTACGTTTACTCAGGCAGGCTCTCTTTCATTCAGCTTAGGTGGTATATAAAAACCCAACATAAAAAAGGAACTTTCCATCCCAACTACATTATTTAATCTCTCATCTTTGTCATAAAATCTGCAAAGGTTTTGGATCATATATTTCTAAAACACGTATAATTGCACATACACATTTATGCATACATACACATATTGATTATAGTTGGGGTATGGCTGCTTATATATATTTTTATGAACACTCATGCACATAATACATTTTTATTATACTTATTTCTTATGACCAGTGTTTTAATGGGATCATAATTTCCAGTCGATTTGGATCTATTTTAGCCTTTACGATAGATGCTGAATATTCCCCTGTGTGGATTTTCCATACTAAATTTAAAAAGTCATTCATGGATGGCCTTTGGATGAAGTTCAATGTTTATTTAACTTTTGAAAATAGTGATCCAATGAACATTCTTGTACATTCACCTATGCACATTTATCTGATTTCTTAAAATGATTTTAGCAGTAAAATTTGATGGGACAAATACGTTATCTTTCACATTTTATAAAAATTACCACATTGTTATCTGGACATATGCTAGTTTTGACTCTCAGCTATTATGTATGGA
This sequence comes from Cabassous unicinctus, assembly GCA_029593785.1. Classification (NCBI taxonomy): domain Eukaryota; kingdom Metazoa; phylum Chordata; class Mammalia; order Cingulata; family Chlamyphoridae; genus Cabassous; species Cabassous unicinctus. The sequence goes on from JAQZBX010035138.1 coordinate 18,171, forward strand.
AATGTGAATATCCTCATATTCTATCCAGGTTAGTTTATCAGTGTATTTATGTCTTCTCACATGCTAAATCCATTTTTTTCCAATATTAATATTTTTGTCTACTTTATTTTTTTTAACAAATCAATTTTATTGGTACATATTAATAAAGCATACAGTTCATCCAAAGTGTACAGACAATGGTATTTGCTATAATCACGTAGTTGTGCTTTCATCACTTCAGTCATTATTAGAGCATTTTCATTATTTCAATAATAATAATGATAAACAAAAAAAACCAGACAAACAAGAAAATTCCTCACCTCGAAATTTCTTTATATTTTCTCTGCTGTACATAGCTGAAGATTCTGGCTATCCTTGCACAATTATTTATTTATTAAGCAGTTTTACTGAGATATATTCACATACCATCTGATCTATCCAAAATGTATAATCAAAGGCTTTTAATATAATCACAATGTTGTATATTCATCATCTCAAAAATTTTAGAACACTTTCATTACTACAAAAAGAAAGACTCCACACTCTTTAGCATTCCTTCCCCAGCCCTACATAACTACTAATCTAATTTCATTTTTATAAATTGATTTATATTTACATTTTATATAAATGGAATCATACAAAATATAGTGCTCTGTGTCTGCTATCCTTCACTTAGTATAATGTTATTTTTGGTCTGATATTGTCATTTTGTAGTATTAACCTACATTTGTTCAGCTTCAAAGAAAAATGGTCCTACATATGCAATTTTACCCACATTCATATTTCATATAATATATTAGGTTCATAATAGTGCAGTCATACAGTATTTGTTCTTTGTGTCTGGCTTGCTTCACTCAACATAATGTCCTCCAGTTTCATCTATGTTGTCATATGTTTCACGACTTCTTTTTTTCTTACCACTGCATAATATTCCATTGTGTATGTACCCCACAATTTGTTTATCCACTCATCTGTTGATGGACACCTGGGTTGTTTCCAGCTTTTGGCAATCGTGAATAATACCACTATGAACATCGGTGTGCAGATGTCTGTTCATGTCTCTGCTCTCAGTTCTTCTGGGTATATACCTAGCAGTGGTGTTGCTGGGTCCCATGACAAGTCCATATTCAATTTCCTTAAGAACTGCTAAACAGTCCTCCACAGTAGCTGTACAACTCTGCTTTCTTACCAACAGTGAATAAGTGTTCCCATCTCTCCCCATCCTCTCCAACATTTACAATTTTCTGACTTTTTAGTAGCAGCCAATCTAATAGGGGTGAAATTATATCTCATTGTAGTTTTGATTTGCATTTCCCTAATTGCTAGCAATGTTGAACATTTTTTCATGTGTTTCTTCACCATTTGTATTTCTTCTTTGGATAGTTGTTTTTTCAAGTCTTTTGCCCAGTTTTTAATCAGAGAGTTTATCTGTTTATTCCTGAGTTTTATGATCTCCTTATATATCATGGATATTAAACCCTTATCAGATATATGATTGACAAATATTTTCTCCCATTCAGTCAGCTGCCTTTGCACCCTTCCAACAAAGTCCTTTGAGGCATAAAAGTGATGATATTTGAGGAGGTTCCATTTATCTATTTTTTCTTTTGTTGCTCGTGCTTTGAGTAGAAGGTTTAAGAAACTACCTCCTACCAAAAGCTCTTGAAGATGTTTTCCTACATTTTCTTCTAGGAGGTTTATGATTGTTCTTTTTATATTTAGGTCCTTCATCCATTTTTAGTTAATTTTTGTATAAGGTTTGATATAGGGATCCTCTTTCTTTCTTTTGGATATGGCTATCCAGTTCTCCCAACACTGTTTGTAGAATAAACTGTTCTGGCCCAGCTGGGTGGGCTTAACAGCCTTTCCAAAGCTCATTTGACTGTAGATGTGAGAGTCTATTTCTGAGTACTCAGTTCGGTTCCATTGGTCAACCTGTCTGTCCTTATGCCAGTACCATGCTGTTTTTACCACTGTACCTAAGTAATACGTTTTAAAGTCAGGAAGTGAGAGTCCTCCAACTTCGTTCTTCTTTTCAAAGACATTTTTGGCTATATGGGGCCCCTTACCCATCCAAATATATTTGATATTGACTTTTCAATTTCTGCAAAAAAAGGCTATTGGGATTTTTGTTGAGATTATGTTGAATCTGTAAATCAGTTTGGATAATTGACATCTTCATGATATTTAGTCTTCCAATCCATGAAAATGGAATGTCCTTTCATTTATTTAAGTCTTCTTAGGTTTCTTTTAGCAATGTTTTGTAGTTTTCCATGTACAACTTCTTTACATTCTTGGCTAAATTTATTCCCAGATATTTGATTGGTTTAGTCACTATTATAAATGGGATTTTTTTCTGATTTCCTCCTCAGATTGCACATCAGTAGTGTATAGAAACACTATTGATTTTTGTGTATTATTCTTATTTCCCGCCACTTTGCTGAACTTTCTTTGTGAACTTTTCAGGATTTTCTAGATATAGGATCATATCATCAGCGAATAGTGAATTTTTACTTCTTCCTTTCCTATTTGGGTGTCTTTTATTTCTTTACCTAGCCTAATTGCTCTAGCTAGAACTTCTAGCACAATATTGGATGATAATAGTGACAGTGAGCATCCTTGTCTTGTTCCTGATGTCAGTGAGAAAGCTTTCAGTCTTTCCCTTTGAGTACAATGCTAGCTGTAGGTTTTTCATATATACACTTTAACATGTTGAGAAAGCTTCCTTCTATTCCTGTTGGTCTGTAATTTTCTTTTTTGCAGTATCTATTCCTGGTTTTGGTATTAGGGAGATGTCGACTCCATAGAGCGAGTTCATAGAATGAGTTCATAGAATGGTAGCATTCATTTGGTAGCATTCTGTCCTGTTCAATTTTCTTGGAAGAGCTTGAGGAAGACTGGTATTAGATCATCTTTTAATGATTGGTAGAATTCACCCATGAAGCTACCTGGTCTTGGGCTTTTAAATCTTTGGGAGGTTTTGTTTGTTTGTTTGTTTGTTTGTTTGAGGATTATCAGACTTTAGGGTTGCAAAACAAGATAAGGGGATACAAGTGATACATCCTCTGATATATTGCAGCATAGCCTTGTTGTATGTTAAACTTGTAAACTAGCCAGAAACCAATATCTGTGACTCACTGAACACTAACCCAGATGTTTTGTTTCTTTGATGCTGATACATCTAACCTGCATAATCTTTACCTTATAACTGAACTACAAAACAACTTATAATTGGCCCCACTTTGGGAGGTTTTTGATGACTGTTTCAATCTCTTCACTTGTGATTGGTTTGTTGATGCCTTTTATTTCTTCTAGGGTCAGTATAGTTGGTTTGTGTGTTTCTAGGAATTTGTCCATCTGATCTACGTGGTCTAGTTTTTTGGCATACAGTTTTTCATAGTATCCTCTTATGATCTCTCTTATTTCTGCATGGTCAGTGGTCAAGACTCCCTTCTCATTTCTGATTTTATTTATTTGTGTCGTCTCTCTTTTTTCTTTGTCAGTCTAGCAAAGGGTTTGTAGATTTTGTTGATCTACAAAGAACCAACTTTTGGTTTTGTTGATTCCCTCTATAGTTTTTGAGTCTCAATTTCATTTATTTCCTTTTTTGTTTTTTTCTTTTTTAAATTAATTAATTAATTGTTTTAAACAGAAACTTTAGATTACATAAATATTACATAAAATATATAGGGGATTTACATATGCTCCACCCTCCCCCCCACACACACACTTTCCCACATTAACAACATCCTTCATTAGTGTGGTACATTTGTTAGAACTGATGAACACATATTGAAGCATTGCCACTAACTGTGGATTATAGTTTACATTATAGTTTACACTCTGTCTGATCTTTACTATCTCTTTCTTTTGGCTTATTTTGGGATTAGTCTGCTGTTAGTTAATTTTTTTCCTAGTTCCTCCTAGTGTGCAATTAGGTCTTCAATTTTAGCTATTCTATTTTTTTAATGTAAACATTAAGGGCTATAAATTTTCTCTCAGCATTGCATTTGCAGTGTCCCATAGGTTTTGATATGCTGTGTCCTCATTTTCATTCATCTCAAGATATTTGCTGAATTCTCTTGCAATTTCTTCTTTGACCCACTGGATATTTAAGAATGTTATTTAATCTCCATATATTTATGAATGTTCCCTTTTTCCATCCATTACTGATTTCCATATTCATTCCATTGTAATCAGAGAAAGCATTTGTATAATTTCAGTCTTTTTAAATTTGAGACTTCTCTTGTGACACAATATATGGTCTATCTTGGAGAAGGATCCATGAGCACTTGAAAAGAATGTATATCCTGCTGATTGGGGTGCAGTATTTTACAGATGTTTGTCAGGTCTAGTTCATTTTTCATATTATTCAAGCTCTGTTTCTTTATTATCCTCTGTCCAGGTGTTCTATGCAATACTGAGAGGGGTGTATTGAAGTCTCCAACTATCGGTATAGCGATACCTATTTTTCCCTTCAGCTTTGCCAGCATGTGCTTCATGTATCTAGTTTAGGTGCATAAATATTTAGTATACTTATTTCTACTTGGTGAATTGCCCCTTTTATTAATATATAATGACCTTCTTCATCCCTTATAACAGTTTTGCATTTAAAATCTATTTTGTCTGATATTAGTATCACCACTCCAGCTCTATTTTGGTTACTATTTGCATGGAAAAACTTTTTCCAACCTTTCACTTTTAACCTGGTTGTGTCCTTACGTCTGAGGTGAGTCTCTTGTAGACCACATATATATGACTCATATCTTTTAATCCATCTCTCAGTCTGTGTCTTTTGTTTGGGGAGTTCAAGCTATTAACATTCAATGTTATTACTGAAAGGCATCATTTACTTCACCCATTTTGACCTTTGGCTTTCTGTTGTCATGTCATACTATTGTCTATCTTTTCCCCCTGTGATTTACCCTTCTTAATAATCTCCATTTCTACACTCTTCTCCAAGTCTCTCACCCTTGTACTTTCCTTTCAGGCTGCAGCACTCCCTTTAGTAGCTCTTGCAATTCTGGTCTTGGTAGCATATTCTATCAATTTTTGTTTGTCTGTGAAGACTTTGGACTCCCCCTCATTTTTGAAGGGTAGCTTTGCCAGACACAGAGTTTTTGGCTGGCAGTTTTTCTCTTTCAGTATCTTTTTTATATCATACCACTTCCTCCTCTCCATGGTTTCTGATGAGAGATCAGCATTTATTCTTATCGAGGTTCCCTTGTATGTGATGCTTTGTTTTTCTCTTACTGATTTCAGAAGCCTCTCTTTATCTCTGATATTTTTAATTCTGAATAGTAGGTGTCTCAGGGTAGGTCTATTTGTATTTATTGTTTTGGGTGCATTGTCCTTCTTGATATTGATATTTATGTCTTTCGTAAGAATTGGGAAGTTTTTGGTCATTATTTCCTCAAATATTCTTTCTGCCCCTTTTCCATTTTCTTTCTGGGACACCGATAATGTGTATCACATTGTCATTCAATTCCCTGAGACCCTTTTCCATTTTTTCCATTCTCTTTCTGTTCTCCTTTATTTTCCAGTTCAGATGTTCTGTTTTCAAAATCATTAATTCTGTCTTTTAGCAATTCAATTCTGTTCTTATGTGCCTGTAATGTATTTTTAAATTTCATCCAATTTGTCTTTCATTCCCATAAGGTGTGTTATTTTTCTTTGCAGACTTTCAAATTATGCTCACTCAGTGCCTTCTCAATATCCTTTATCTCTTTAGTCATATATTCTTTTGATTCTTTAAATTGATTTATGAGAGTTGTGTGATTATCATTGATTAATTGTCTTAAATCCTATATCTCTTCAGGATATTTGGTTTGTTCCTTGGCTGGGCCATCTTTTCCTGTTTGCTAGTATGGCTTGTAATTTTTTGCTGATGTCTAGGCATCTGAATATGTTTTGTAAATTAATTCTGATGGCCAATTCTCCCTCTTGCCTATTTTTTCTCACAGCTCTTCTTTGATATTTGGTTCAACTTATCCTAAGTCTTTAAAATTGCTCAGCTTAAGGTACCAAAATTGCGCCAGGGACTTACTAATGGTGCACCGGTTGTCTCTCAGAAGTTAGAGAACAGAGTGCAGGTTTTGTCCATGCAATTTCCAAAACGGTCAGCAGATGGCGCTCGTTGGAGCACCTTTCCACAGAGGTGTATTTCTCTCCTTTTTCCTTTGTTTTGGTCTGGCCAGAGCCTAGATTCAAAGCAGGCTGCAGGGAAGTGGTTGTGGCTCAGTGGATAGAGCCCCCGTTTACCATATGGGAGGCCCGGGTTTGCGTCCCGAGGCCTCCTTGTGAGGGCACGCCGGCCTGAGCGGTGCAGTGGGCTGATGCAGCAACCTCACGGCAGGAAGCGGGTGTGGCACAATGGATAGAGCACCCGTTTACCATATGAGAGGCCCCGGGTTCGCTTCCCGGCGCCTCCTTGTGAGGGCAGGCCGGCTCGCGCAGCGCCGTGGGCTGCTGCGGCAAGACCTCACAGCAAGGGGGAGATAAGCAGACACAGAGAAGACACGCAGCGAATGGACACAGCAGCACAAGCAGCAATGGGGGG